>JACGDI010005461.1:205403-231227 GCA_014898725.1 Jacaranda copaia | reverse complement strand
GTTGGGTAAAGATCAACCCAACAATTGTTAATTATCATCAATAATAGAACAGAACAATTACAAGAAACCCAGTATCAATTTTTTCAACAGATCAAATACAGACTATCAGAAATGATCACAAAAGCTAACAAGAACAAACTATCAGGAGGTACTAGCTTAGGGTTGTAATTGTTGGTTCGATGGCTCGGGATCATCTCAACCGATACTACTCGAGAGGTATAAAACGTCTCAACCGATCATAGTCGGGAGAAAATACAGATAGCTCTTTCGACTTGGACAACAACCTAATCTAGACTAAGAAACTTAACTACCTTTATTACTCCACGAGCAAGGTATAACAATCAAATACGGATCGAAATAGGATAAACTCATCAAATTCACCCTATCATTAGTTCCGAGTTTATGGCTTATCTCATTCACATAGTAGGGATTAACGTCCCATTACTTAATTGGCTTATGGCTTCTCCATACACATAGTAAGCATTAATGTCTCGTTACTTGATTAGGTGTTATGGGTTCATGACTTATCCATACACACAATAAGGATTAATGTCCTGTTCCCTAACCAGGTCTCATGGGTTTACTGCTTATCCTATGCACATAGCAGGGATTAACATTTCTTTACTCTCATATAACAATCACACTATAATAGATAACCAAACGAATGGATAACAAATAATCAGATAACCAATAGATGAAAGTAAATGCAGAACAAAACAGACGAATATGCCGATAAGGCAATAGGTACGATACAGAACTATACAGATACGAGATATATAGATATTAGAAATACAGATAATTAACAGAGGCTTTGGGCGCCAAAACCAGCAGGAATCAGAATCAAACTCAACAGATAACCCTCACAGGAGTGTATAGAATAGATGACATATAACAAATCGGATCTCAAAAAAATTTGAGTACAAATAGATATAGAAAAACCCACACAAGGGCACATCACAATTAACAAATAGAAAGAAAAGAGCCAAATTGGCAGACCCTCACAGGGGTTTCCAATAAATATGAGTAAGCTTATACAAGCAAATAACCCAGAGTGGGAGAAACCTCACCTTTTGTAGTCCCAAACAGCAATAGTGAAAATCAAATTTACTGTTCGTCAGCGCCTAGCTTGTGGTCACCTAATCAGAAAAATATGCCACAAATCAAAATTCTTGTTCAATCCCAATTTCCTTATAGAAATGCATCAAGCATTCTAAGGCCTCATCTATTACCAGGATATTATAAAATTCTTCAAAATTAATATTTATGGATAAACCCCTAGCTAAATTCCCATTCCAACACCATTGAACTTATAATGATTTCTAATATTAAAATTTATATTCAACTTATTATTAACCAACATACGAGTCCAAAATCATATCTCCCATTACCCTATTCCTCGCATAGAAAATAATCATCGAAATACATATATCGACTCAAAGGTTTGACTCAGACAAAACTAGTGATTGCATGCATGCATGCACATATATATAACATGCAATAATTCAAATAAAAATCTAATCTCACTAACAAAGGCTCAAAATCACAAACTAAAAGCATTGGGATGATCACTGCGTCACGATGAGGAGATTGCCTCTCCACTGCCGATGGACTGCTACCGTTATTAGAAAATGAAACTTCACCACCAGATTGTTCCTATCATCACGATGATTCCAACATTACCTTCCATTTCCAATTTCGAGCAGCGTAAACATCGAAATGGGCCAAAAATTGCCAACTTTTTTCTTTCTCTGTCGAGCTCCTATCACTGCTTTGCCATTGTCGAAATTGCCATGCAATGACACCGTTGCATTCCTCTCATCAAGATCTTCCTAACCTGATGCTCGAAATGGCGAATGGTCGTCTAAAATAGAGGAACCCAACAACCATAGTGATTGGTTTTTCTCAATCTTCTCTTGCTGTTGCTGCTCTACCGCCCGATTGGTGGTTTTGAGGTGCTAAGGGTGTTAGTTGTGGTGAGGAAAAGAGGTTGGTGGGTTTGGAGAGGTGGAAAAGTCATTGGAGAATGGTCGGAGATGGTGGTGAGCTCTCGGTAAAGATGGAAGACAAAGAGAGGAAAAAGGAAAAGAAAAAGAAAGAAGGAAAAAGAAAGAAAATGTGGGGAGAAGAGGACCCCTGCCCGTACTTAAAATATGATTTTTTATTTTTTTTAAATTATGCAATTTTACCCCAAATTTTTAGAAAATTTCAACTAGCCCCAATTTATTCAAAAGTGAACACAATTGAGTTTACAAAAATTATAATTTAACCCACAAAATTTTTAAAATAATTAAAATGTGAAATTCATAAAATTTTTAAATAATGATAAAATTGTATATTATAAATAAAATAAATAAAATTTTAGGGTTCTTACAATTTACAACATCCAATGTGAGCTTTTCCAAATCTTTACGGGTGAAGAAGTTAAGTGTCGATATCAACTCCACAAATTCTTCATCAGTAATATCCTTCATGTTGCGTCCCTCAAGTTCATCTTATATATCAGCCTATGAAGTATAAAATAAATGGTTAGACTCATTGGAAATGTGAACTAAATTAAGTTAGAAAATCGCCACATACGTGCACTATTGCGGACGTAAACCACACCTTATGGTGATATTTGTTGCCAAAAGATGGGCCACATAATATCGACATGTAGTAGTCCACTATGTCATCGGTAAGTTCTCCCCTTAAATAAGAGCTCACAAAAGTTTCTTCCATCTAGAAACTATCTTGCTCCTTCCCAAACAGTCATCCTACACAATTATTAATTGTTAGTTCTGACACCAATTTATCCAAAAGAAAAATAATCAGCAAATTTTGTTACTTCAAATTATCTCTTTTGATAAAGTTTTCGATGCTTTCTTGCTCTTCTACTGGGATAAGAGCATGACCTCTATATCAGTCTTTCCTTTATAGGGATCAGGTGCTTCAATCTTTGTGTTGGCTAGTTCATTTGCCCCTTAGATTGGGCTGATGCCTTCAGTCTCATGCGATACAAAACACAACATATTAGGTACAACATATCAACTATTGAAGTTGCCCCTATTAAAGTACAAAATATAACCAATATGGGATACAAAACTCAAGCAAATTAAGTACAAATTATCAACTATTGAAGTATCCCCTACTGAAGTAAAAAATATAACTAACATAAAGTACAAAACTCAACACATTAGGTATAAAATATCAACATTTAAGTATCAAAGATCAGCATATGAAGTACAAATATCGCCAATATGAAGTGCAAAAGACTAGCACATTAGGTATAAATATCACTAACTTGGAGTACAAAAGATTAACACATTAAGTATAAATATCATGAACATGAAGTATAAGATATCATCACATTAAGCACAAATATCAACCAATCAAGTATAAGATATTATTACATTTATTACAAACAGACAGTTTACAAATGAAATGCAAATAGCAAAAACATAAAATATTAAGTAGTTTACAACACTTTCTTCTCTTTTTGTTCTTTGTTTTTTTGTGCATGAGGACGAGGACAAGGATGAAAGGTCTTTGTTACTTGTCTTGCTCTTTTAGCTGGTGTGGTGCTTCGGGGGCTGACAAAATCTGAAGATTTCTATTTTGATTTTCTATCTTCTCGATTATGCATATTTGTCACAATTGAGGACATGACATTTGCTACTTCAATATCCGATTTCTTGAACTCAATTGCTTGAATTGGTACATAAAGTTCTATCTTCAAAGGTATGAGGGAATTTGAAGAATCATGATGGTGTTTTGTTTGACTTTCTTCATCCACCGTGTCTTTAGATTCATCATCTTCTTTCTATGCATCATCTACTAAATCAAATCCCCCTTTCATGTACGTTCTCACCAGCATTCTGTTCAAGCTCCTCCCTATCAGTTTTGTCCTCAGCTAGATGTTCCTCCTCACCTTGCTCCTTCATTACCATCATATCGAATGAAGCAATTTTTTCAATGATTTAATTTCTTCAACTTTTGTCGCAATAATTGTTTCATATATTGTATGATCATAAAGATGGACTTCACTGATAACAGTATTGTAGCTTTTGATTTCTTGATCAAAACTGCCAATTCTGACTCCTCTGGAGCAAGGTTGAGGGCTACAACCTATTATAATGAAAATAATCATCAAATTCAATTTATTATACAAAAAGCTAACAATGAATTATTACAATTATTATTGTTTCTTTTGTAATTTATTTCAATTTATTCTCTACCTCTTCCACATTATGTGGGAGTTTGCTATCCTTCCACCAATAAAAGCGTGGAAATTTAAGCAAACTTACTGGTAAAGCTAGTGATGGGATGTGTTCATAAACCCATGCTTGTCATTCATAAATTGAAAAATTATACTCACTTGAATATAAATATAATCAATGCTATTAGAAAAATGAAGTAAACACTTACCATCAAATTGACTGTGCACCCGTCAATGTGTTTCTTAGTTCTTTCTCCACCTATTCCTAAATGATTCTTCATATCTTGGATAAGAAAATTATAAAAAGCTATGCCCCATGCATATAGACCAACTCTAAACAAATTGTCCAAGTATGGAAGGAGAAATCATGGTGTCCAATAATTAGATGTTGGAAACATAAAATAATTAAAAACAAAAAGTATATGCAACCTATAAAAAATAAGTCCTCATCACTATCCTTATATACATACTCAAACGTTTTTTCTATTTTAGATCTAGTTATATTCTACAACTTTCTAGAAAAAAGGTTGTCAAAGGTTGAAGACTTTATCTTCAATGTTATATCAACAGATTGCCCTACATATGGCAACCGTAAAACCTTAGAAAATTCAACTGCAGAAAAAGGAACCTTAACCCCCTTCGAAAAATGAAATGATAGCTTTTTTTGGATTAAGCCTCCTAATTATAGCTTCAACTCAAATGAAGCTTGAACTTAACTCAAGCATATCCATGCATATATGGAGAGAGGTTTTCTTCAATGCATCAAAATTTTTTGACCCCAACTTAAGCTTCACAATCTTCAATTTACTTTGAAAAAATTGAGGGGAGCAACGAGAGCAGACCCTATAATGTCTTGGCTTTGCTATAATCAGATAAAGAAAAATTAGTGTATAAACAGATTATAAACTAACTCTTTTAGATAATGTGTACTGAAAACTTGAATGTTTTGTACTAAAAATGCTTCTAAAATGTACTTCATAAACACATAATATATACTACACTTTCAGTTAGTGTATACTTCAAGTTTGAATGTTTTATATTATAGTTGCTTCTAAAGTATACTACAGTTACATAGATTATATACTACACTTTCATTCAATGTATACTGTAGGCTTAAATGTTTTATACTATAGTTGTTTCTAAAATGTAATATAGATATAAAGATTATATACTATATTTTCAGTTAATGTATATTGCAAACTTGAATGTTTTAGTACTACAGATGCTTCTAAAATGTATTGTAGTTGCTCTAATTATATACCACAGTTTTGCCTCATGTGTACTCCTAGTTTGAATATTTATACTATATTTGCTTCTAAAATATACTGCATGTACACAAATTATACACTATAATTTCATTTAATCTATAGGTTTGAATGTTTTGTATTACAAATACTTGTAAAATTTACTGCAGCTATACAGATTATATACTACACTTTTGCCTAATGTGTACTGCAAGCTAGAATATTTTATACTATATTTACTTCTAAAATGTACTGCAGTTACACTGATTATATACTACACTTTTTCGTAATGTGTATTGCAAGATTGAATGTTTTATATTACATTTACTTCTAACATGTACCGCAACTACAAAGATTATATACTACACTTTTGCCTAATGTGTACTATAAGTTTGAATATTTTATACTATATTTGCTTCTAAAATGTATAACAGTTACACATATTATATACTATAATTTTGCCTAATGTATACTATAAAATTGAATATTTTATACTACATTTGCTTCTAAAATGTACTGCACTATACAGATTATATACTACAATTTTGCCTAATGTGTACTGCATGTTTGAATATTTTATACTACATTTGCTTTTAAAATGTACTGCAGCTACATAGATTATATACTACAATTTTCCCTAATGTGTATTGCAAGTTTGGATGTTTTGTACTGCAAATAATATACTACCACTTTAGATAATTTTATTGTATAATTTTACCTTATAATTTTAGATAAAAAAAAGTATAAACTCTAAAAAGGTGAAGTTCAACTTTCATGCCCTTTAAGTACAAATTTGAAACTTCTCATCTCACAACAAAAATCATACATATATCAAATGGGTTCAAGTGTTTAACGACTAAAAAATGAATAAAAACCCTAAACATGGGAAAATAGACAAGAAATAAGTGTGACACTGAAAAATCATGGACATTTGAAACTGTAAATGTAGAAAACATACCTTTGTTTCTTTTAATCACTTCTTTTTGCTGTTGTTTTTCCTTCCATTGCATAGAAAAATGGCAGAAATTTTGGTATTTTTTTTTTCATTTCTTCTTATCGCGTCAATGGCAGAGGAATAGTTTTGTGCCCTTTTCTTTTATCACCTCGAGAAGTCGATTTTAGGTAAAAAAAAAAAAGCAAAACATTCTTCTTAAAGAGAGATATGCATTTCTTAGGTATTTTTGTTGTTTCTTTCTAGATACATAGGTATATAGGTCTTTCTAAAAGACATGGGGAGTGATTCCTAAATTTTGTGAAAAGGTGGAGAATTTAGTGTGCAAAAATTCAAATGAGAACTAAATACTAAACTAAAAGTAGGGTTAGCAATTTTTTTTTCTAATTAACTGAATTTTCAAATTAAAGCTCAAATCCAAGTCAACTTTTCCAATTAGAAGAAACCTCTGCTACTTATTTGCTTGGCCCGCATCAATTCTTTAGCTACAAAACCTAATTTGTCTTTCTTCAAATTCTCACAGCCAACAATTGTGAAAATTACATTTTTGATCTTATAGTTTAACTGTGTATACATTATTGGTACCAAACTTTTGCCATGCAACATATTTAGTCCAAATTTCTTAATAGTTTAACACTTTTGGTCCTCTTTCCAATTTTTCGTTAAAATTTGAATAGAAACAGCTATTTATTTATAAAACTCCCCTTGAAGTTTTATTCATTTATGAAAAAACCACAAAATAAATCATTTGATCATCACAAAAAACAAAAAATAAAAAATAAAATAAAAGTTAAAATTAAATACCATAAAAACTCTCTAAAAAATATTTTAACATAATATTTTTTTATATATACAATCTATATTATATATACATACTTAAATACATGCATATATATAACTACATACACACACATATATACATATATATATTTTATATAACCCCACCTCCATCAAACGAACTAATTCATCATCAACAATTAAATGAATTAATTCTCTTGCCAACATTGGGTTGTAGAATTATCAAGGGGAAATCCAAGTGGGGAGAAACTTTTCAATTTGATGGCAAATTCCACCACATTAAAGGATATTGGGAGTGGACTGAAGATGTCTTTGGCTGAAGCAAGCACAAGCTAATTGCCGCACAATTATATGATTCAGTGTATACTTCATTATTCACATATGATAGAAATTATGAGATTATTAAAGCATTTTGCAATGTATGGTTTCCACTTACAAATACTCTTTTAATTTCATTTAGAGAATTATCTATATTGCTATGGATTTACATAGCTTTGCAGGTGTCTTTATGATAAGAATTTTTTATGATGAAGTTATTCCTTATGTCAAGGAGCTTATCGGCATTGATGAGACATGATGTAAATTTATCCTCAATTTCTACAAATATGTATTTTAAGCATATCATTCACTTCAAAGGAGTGCCCATGGAGGTCAACGTTCTCAAGTTATTATGAAAAAATGGGTGAAGTATTAGTCCTAAAAAGCCATAAAATACCACCAACCACCACCACATAAGGAGAAAAAGACAATTTGGCCCAAATCAACATAGTTAATAACATATACTATCTTTGGTGGGTATTGTTCATAGTTTATACTTTGCGAGTTAGGAGTAATATGCAGTCTAGGCTTGTGCATCAAGGAGCAATTTTCCAACTTTATGCATAGTAGCGCTTCAAGAACTTCCTATTCATAGGGTCAACTCTTAATCTGTTTTCAACAACCAACTTATGTGCACAATTTGTATAGACTTCTTTGATAACATAAGGACCATCCCATTTTGATGTAAACTTATTTCCAGTTCAATGAGTCATGATGGTAGGTCTTTTCATAGCAAGCACCAAATCCCTAACTTGAAAAGATTGTGATCGCACCTTTTTATTAAATGCCCTAGAGAGTTGAGCTTGATAACACTCAAGTCTGTGTTGTGTTTCTAACCATTTGTCATGAAGGGCCTCTAATTCTTCAAGATGTAAGCATGTGTTTTCTTCCTTAGTAAATTGTTCTTGTATGACTATTTTTAATGAAGGAATTTGTTGCTCAAGGGGTAAAATGGCTTCAATGCCATAAACTAATGAATATGAAGTTGCTTGTGTAAGTGTTCTATGAGTAGTTCGATATGCCCATAAAGCTTCTGCAATCCTTTCACACCAATTCCTTTTTAACTTTGAGACTACTTTCTTCAGCAAATTACATAGAGCTTTATTGAATACCTTAGCAAGACCATTAGCTGCAAATAGTACATGGAAGATTTCCTCTGCTTAAAATTGAACTTCTGATAAAGTTTATCTATCAAACTATTATCAATTATTACATATCGAGGAACCCCATAGCGATATATAATGTTGATGTGGATAACGTTAGCAACATTTTCCTTCTCTACTTATTTGAGAGGTACTGCTTCAGCACATTTAAAGAAATAGTTTGTTGCAGCTAATATATACAAGTGCTCAATAGAAGACTTTGTCATGGGTCTAACCACATCTAATCTCCAAGCATCAAATGGCCATGAAATAATAGTCGGTTGCAATGGCTCGAGTGGTTGGAGAATGAAATTTGTATGAAATTGGCAAGCTAGACATCTTTGAGCATAATCCATGCAATCTTTTACCATTGTTAGCTAGTAGTAGCCATTCTTTTTTTTCAAAAATGTAATTTTGGACCTGACTAGTGAGCACTGCAAACTTCAGAATGAGCTTCTTCCATAGCTTGGACAGCTTCATCGTCACTTAAACATCTCAAAAAGACTCCATCAAATGATCGCATATATAGTACACCTTTGTAATAACTGAAGTGAGCTGCATGACATTGGATATCAACTATTTGGCGTGGATCATTAGGTAACTTTTTGTTCTTCAAATAATCCATGATTGGTTGGCGCCAATCTTCTTTCTCTATCTAAAAAACTTGAACAACATGGCTTACATCTTCTTCATAATCCTCATTCTCGAAAATTAGTGGTACAACCCAACTTTTGTGTATTGAAATATGCACTTCATTTTCAGATATGGCAAGTGAAGAGGCCAATTTAATTAATGCATAAGCTTGCTTATTTTCTTTCCTTGGCATATGTTCAATCTCTATATCCCCAAGGTATCCAATGAATCTTTTTGTGTAATTAAAGTATGGGAGTAACTCAGACTTTTTGACTTCATATGATCCAAGTAACTGATTGACCACCAATTTAGAATCTCTATAGATTTTAAGACATTTTTTTTATGTCAATCGTCATCTCCAACCCAAGAATAAGAGCTTGATATTCATGAATGTTGTTGGAACAATTTTCAATTAAATTGAAGAAATATGGTAATACTTCATTATTAGATGTGATGAATACAACTCTAGCACTAGCTCATTTTCCATGGGATGCTCCTTCAAAGTACATCTTCCAAGGAGGTGTAATTTCAATTATCAAGACATTTTATTCAGGTAGATTATTAGATAATTCCCACTTAGTAGGGATAGGATGATTAGCCAAGAAGTCAGCCAAAACTTGTCCTTTTACTACCTTTTGTGAAATATAGACAATCTCAAATTATTGTAACTGAAGGTACCACTTTGCGAGTCTATCGAACAAGATGGGCTTTGACATAACATATTTTAATGGATTTTCTTTTGAAACAAAATGGATAGTATGAGCCTGAAAATAATGTTTCAACTTTTGAATTGCAAAAATTAGAGCCAAACATATTTTCTCAACTGGCGAGTATTGCAACTCATTTGGCATCATCATTCTGCTCAAGTAGCATAAGAGATTTTCCTTTCCTTCATCATTCTCCTTTGCCAAAAAGCTCCAACGGATCATTCTTGAGCAATAAATAAAAAATCAGTGGACGTCCAGGTACTGGTGCGACCAACATAGGAGACCGCATTAGATAAGCTTTTATGTTTTTAAAAGCATCATTACAAGCTTTATCCACTTAAATGAAATACCTTTTTTCATCAAACAGTTGAATGGTTGACATCTACCAGCTAAATTTGATATAAATCTCTGTAAATAAGCTACCTTTCCTTGCAAACTTTTGAGTTCATAGATCTCTTGAGATTTAGGCATTTTTAGAATTACATCAATCTTTACTTGCCCAATTTCTATACCTCGATGATGGATAATGAATCCTAGAAACTACCCTAATGTAACACCAGATACACACTTTAATGGGTTCATTTTGAGTTGATATTTACTTAGGTGCCCAAAGACTTATCTCAAATCTTGGAGGTGACTTTTTTGCCTTTTGGACTTGACAATCATGTCATCAACATAATATTCAATATTCTTGTGAAGCATATCATCAAAGATCTTCTGCATAGCTCTTTGATATATGGTACCAGCAATTTTTAATCCAAACGGCATTACTTTATAGTGGTATATTCCCTTGGAGTTACGAAATGCCATCAATTTCTCATGTTTTGGCGAGATGGGTATTTGGTTATACCCAGATGATCCAACCCTAAATGATAGTGTTTCATGCCCCGTGGTATTATCAATCACGAGTTCTATAATGGGTAATGGAAAATCATCCTCAGGGCATGCACCATTCAAGTCCATAAAGTTGACACAAATTTGAATTTGGCCATTTTTCTTTCTTACTAGGACAATACTAGAGATCCATGTTGGATATTTAACTTCTTGAATGAACCCAACCTCGATGATCTTATTTACTTTAGCTTCAATCAAAGGAACCTATTCGGGGTGAAACTACTCTTGAGCTTCTTTGCCGAGTAAGTTTTTTTCTTCATTGATAGATGGTAGACTGCCATCTTTGGATCTAACTAGGTATCTCTTTGTACGACTATGCAAACATATTTTTAAATTCATGTAATAACTCAATATATACTTCTTCTTCCTTCGTAGTCAACAAAGCACTAATGTAGATAGGCTGAGGGTCATGGACATCGCCTAAATTAATCTTTTTCAATTCATCTATAGTAGCCTTAACACCATTTTCAAACTCAAGGAGAGTGGTTTCAGCATCTTCTTCTTCAATAAAAAATTCTTCATTCAAAGTAATATGGTATGCTAGCACAATATCCTTTTCCATGGGTTCAATCTTCTTAAATTCCACACATGCCCTTATTTGTCCATCTCTTTTTCTTATATAGACCATTGCATGACACTATCTTTCTTACTTACGTAACAACTGCTGACAAGCTTAGAGATTAGCTTGAAAAGATGATCTATAGCATTTTGATGAGTTGGCTGACTATTACTATCAACAATATGATATGAAGAGACCACACTTTTGCTATTCTCTTCTCCATCTATTTGAGTACATGTGAAGATAATGGTTTGCAGTTTAACCTTCAAAGTTCTACCACATGATATATTTAAAATAAAGCATCACTTTATGCGTGAAGGAATTGAACTCCTAAGATTGTTTGGCTCGTTAACTCACTTCAAGTATTTTGACATTTTGAATGAATTAAATCTCTGATTATAAGTTCTTTTATTCTGTTATTTTCCAAGTCTATTGAGAACTGTGATTCGTGGGACTTTCTTCCCATTTTCATTGAAAACATCATTTGTTGAGAAAAATTCCTCCCCAACTACATGATTACTTCTGGCTCTTCCAATCACAATGCGAATAGGATTCTGAGAAATGAATCTAAGTCCCATTCAAGATCTTTGAGCACCATCATCTTTTTTCTTGAACATTTTTTGGGTAGTATTAAGTCTATACATTTGCTTGCTAGAAGCCTCAGGATAGAGTTTTCCTAAAATGGAACATTTTTGTGGATTATATCCCCCTTTCACAAGAAGTTTATAGGCTTGTGGATCAAAGCAATTCTCATTTTGAAGTTTCAGAGATTTCCCATGTTCTTTCTCGACTCCTTAAGTTGTGTGAACAAATCCTTTCTGCGGCTGAGAGGATGGCTTTTTCACATCAAGCTTGGTTAGAGGAAATGTCAATTCTTTTAATGATTTAAATCCTACTAGAGGTAACTCTCTCTTTATGTGATCTTTAGTACTGCATGCTGAGTTAAGTCTTTAACCTTGTTTCCTCTATCAAGATCATCTTATTGTTTAGATTCTTCTTATTCTTTAGCCTTGATAGTTTTCATACCTTTGTTGTAGTGTTTGGCATATGCTAAGTGTGATTCGACTTTAGTGAAAGGTTTGCTATCTTCAAGCATTTTATTTACCACACCTTCTTGATAATACTTGAAAAATTGGTGTCAAGTAGTGAAAACTACACAATTTTCATGTAACTAAGGTTAGTTTAGGAGCATATTGTATGATGTCTTGGTGTCTATGACATGAAATAATGTCGTTGACAACATATCATCCATTAATAGCTTTATCCTTATTATTACAAGAGTCTTTTGCCCTTCTTGATTGAACCCTTGGAACAAAAGGCGACTATTTGTCAATTCATTTGTGGAGATTCCTAAATCCTTCAGCACACGTAATGGCAAGATATTGACTGCAGAGCCTCCATCAATCAAAATTCTATTTATTTCCTACTCATGAGCATAACCAATTACAAATAGTGGCCTACTCATGAGCATAACCAATTTCTTATCTGCAAAAAATAAAAATTACAGAAAAATAAAAATATTACAAATAAATTGCAATTAAAATCAATCACTTAACTATGAATTTAATCTCTAGTCTAATCCTTTGATTCTTTCCTTCTAAATATAATCTTGAATTTAATATGCTTCGCAAAAAATACCTTAAATGTCATGGATCTCCTTAAATTTGATTTGAATAAAAATAATACCAATTTGAGGGCTTCACACCTTAATCTCGAATCAAACGCCAGAAATATATGAGTTTCGTGAAGAACGCATTGAACATTGTGGATCTCCTTGAATAAAAATAACGCCAATTCGAGGGCTTCGCACTTTAATCTCGAATCAAACACTAGAAATATATGAGTTATGTGAAGTACACTTTGAATGTTGAATAAAAATAACGCCAATTCGATGACTTTGCATTTTAATCTTGAATCAACACTAGAAATATATGAATTCCATGAATAATGCCTTGAAAGTTATGAATTTTCTTGAATTTGCTTGAAAGAATTGCTGGACTCCTTTCAAGTTTCTCTCGTTTACTGGAATTTGTGTTGTTTTAAATGAGTTGGGATTATTCCTTTATATAGGTGTTTGACAAAAGACTTATAGATTGACTTGAACTCTTTTAATGACATATCTTTTTGATAAGATAATATTAGATATCAAGAAATAATATAGGATATCCTTGATTTAATAATATCAAATATTAAAAGATAATATCAATATCAAGAGATGATATCAAATATCTTTAATTTGATTGGTTCATAGATGCAAGTACTCCATCTTTGACACATGTCAAAATCTGATTTGAGTATAAAATAAATACTAATTTATTAATTAAAATTAAACTATTTATATTTAGGAAATAAATTTAATAAATCTCCAAATATAAATAGAAAAATTTTAAATTAATATCTAGCATTTATTTTAAATGTATCATTTCTCAATTGGTCAAAAATTTAATATATTTACATATGTATTATAAAATACTTTTCAAAAACCTAGAAGATTTTATATTGTAATACATTCCATAAAAATTTTTTAATTTACATTGCACTGTATTTATATTCCATTGTGCACATAAAATTTTCTTATTTTATTGCAATTTGAAAAATAAAGGAAAAAAACATGTTATATTATGATCTTTTTTTAATTTAATAATGTTTCTAAACTAACAGTTAGATCTGATGATCAACTGATGACTGAATTTACTGTTAATGTAAGTTGGATCCAACTTAATATGGGTGTATGAGGGATTTCACTGAATAGTAGTGGGATTTCCAGTTGAACCCCAAGCTCCCATGACCTAATCCCCCCATCATATAATCAAAGTCGTTTGTGGTTGAGGTAGGCTTTAGGATTTCCCCAGGCCTTAGGCTGGGGCACTATTTGGTAAGGTCACACCTTGCCTGGAGTGATAAGAGATTGTTATGGTGGGAGTTATGGGGTTAATTGGCTACAACAAACACTGGTTTGATCATCGCATTTAATTATTGGCTTGTTAAAAAATATTTACTATTATATTTCATTTAATTATTGTATAATTCGTAACTACTTTTTGTTGTCTCCTCAAATGTTTACAATTGTTTTTCATTGTTCTTCAAGTGTTTATAATTGTTTCTCACTATTTTTTTCAAGTATTTATCATTGAGCATGCCCCTTCTTGGGATAGTACCTAAGCTGAGGCACTATTCCACTTTAACCCTAAAATATGATTCATAATACAATCAATAGGCCCATAACAAACTTTTCAAACTTAACTTATTAGAAGCAGCTACAAGTTCTAACCTAGCAATCACAACAAAACATAATATACATACGGCAGATCAACTCCTGACATACCTAACAAAGTTTATACAAGCCTCAAGTCCTTAGTAACAAACTTGACATATCACGACATCTTTATTCCAAGCTTAGCATTCAAGAGATCCCATACATATACATAAGCAAATGTTCAATTATAGATTATATCTTCTCTTCAACCTAAGCTAGAGTTCCATGTCCATCACTTGATCCTATTTGAGAAATCATGAATAATACCGTGGGGGGAGGGATGAGTCCAAAGGATTTAGTGAGGGATATTCTTAATAAAGAACAATAAGGATCTATTGAGAATGAATTAGCCTAACAGATCATCACTTAATAATTAATACAAAAACACATCAAGAACAAACAAGAAACAAGCAGTAACAAGTCCGATAGGTAGGCAATAACAATTTTGAAGAGCAAACAATATCAAATTCAAATCTTCTAGTAGGTACTAGCTCGGGGTTGTAATTGTTAGCTCGAATGGTGTACGATCATCTCAACCAATCCAGCTCAAGAGGTATAGGGTGTCTTAACCTATCATAGTTGGGAAGGAATGCAGACGGCTCATCCAACATGTATAACAGCTTGATTTAGACCAAGAAGCTATACCTTCCTTATTGCTCCAAGAGCAAACACAAACAATTAGGGTACAAATAGAACAAAATAAACCTAAATATAATATGCAGTCCAACAACTCAAAGTGAACTTGCATATCAAAATCTTCTTATACCAATCAAATAAGTACTTTACCATAGCATGATAGCATGGTATACAATTTGTGTGCCTTTATAAACTGTATAGCGTAGTGTGGATACCTAAGTAGACTGCTCAGCATATCGTGGACACCTAAGCAAATTGCAGGGTGTGTACTAAGTATTCCAGCATTGCGCATAGGATTGACACTTAGCCCGAGTACTATCTCCAACAAGTATAAAAAGTACACAATCAAGTGAAACAAGTGCTAATCAAATAATTAGATTTGTTGACGAGGTAATAGAGGAATGACAAGAAAGTACAGTTAAGCCAACTGGATAGATAATCGAATACAAATAAATAAGTATGCCGATGAGGCATCTAAATACAGTTCAAGATAGAAACAAGTAGCAAACAGTAATACGTATCGAGCAAGACGTGTACTAATCAAGACAAGTACTAGATAAGACAGAATAGAGTTCTAGGCTCTAAAACAAACAAAAACGACTCAACAGAGTGAAAAAAGTACTAACCCTCATAGGGGTATACAAGTCAAGTAACCGATTATGAACAAGTATATAATCAAGTATAGATTCCAATAGAATGAGCAAGTACCATTCAAGTAATTGCAAGCAAGTACAATCAAGCAAGTTAACCCTCATAGGGGTTATGCCACAAGAACAGATAGCTATAACAAGGCCAAAATGATAGACCCTTACCTCTGTAGTCTCAGAAACTACAATCTCCGTCAATAGTCTACTAGTTTGCGAGTCCCAATTCCACATCACCTATTCCAAAATAGTATAATTATAGTTAAAATCCATATTTAACCCTAATACATTACTATCATGCTTATTATTAGTCTAAAATATTTAATTAACTTATTAACATGATAGTTTAAGGCTTAAACAACACTATCATCACTATAATGGTTAATAAGGTCAGTATTGCCAAATGTAATCTCAGTGTTCATATCATTTTCACTTATCAGAGAATAGACTAATCCTTAATTACATGATTGTTTCATAATATCAACCTAAATCACAATAATTGCTTAATTCTTCATACTTAATCCCAACAAATGCCACTTAGGTCTTAAATCTCCAAATTAGGCTTTTCTCACTTAAACAATCTCAATAATTTTCAAGATTATCATAAAATAATACAATTCTAGTTCATTAGGCTTACACTTGCACATGCATTTTCCAAAAATCTAAATTCCATATTACTTGAATTAACATATTCATCATCACTTAGGTTCCAACTTCATAAAATAAAAATTTAATCACTTAATTAACTCAATTAATCCCAAAATTATCCTAAAATAATAAAAATTTGGATCTATTACCATAGAACTCTCCATGAACGGGAAATATACATATTGATCATATATTAATCTATTATTCTTGCATATTAGTAGGTATAACAAGATAATGGTACAATAAGTGTATATACATATACATATGCAAAACCCTTTCTAACCTTTTACCCACAAAATACACAACCAAGACCCCAAAACCACGAACCGACCACTCCACGACGACCACCACGATGATAGAAAGATTCTATTTAGAAGCTGCCGCCGTTGGAAAAGCTTAACACGACCCCTAAATTTCCAAAATTTTTGCAATTAAGTCCTTTTCAATTATTTTCTAAGCCCTAAAATCCGACCAATCAACATTTTAATTTTAAATCCTTATTTTCCAAAAATATCGAATTCTAGGGGTATTACAGAGCATCGTTTGATCATAATATATTCTTGAATTCACATTGCACTCACTTGGTAATCATCGTGTCCATCATTCACACTCTAATTTTCTTTTCCTTCCTTTTAGTAGACTTAGACCTTAACATAAGTGAGGAGGTCAACCCACTTTCGATAAGAATCAGTACTAAAGTGTTATTTTGGGATTTTCCAATAGTTTTAGTATCATTACTATGTTGGTTTATTAGTTTCTTTTCTTTTAATGAAATTCTAGTTGAAGATAGAGGATTGGACATTTTGAGTTTTTTTTTCCCTTGTTTGGATTTATTTGGCTACTACGAATGTTTGGAGCTTTATTTAAGGTCTTGATTTTGATAGTCAATCCATGTATTAGTATTGAATTTCATACCTCAAGATTAGAATTTATGGTTCAATTTTAGAGCATGACATTTTTGAACCTTAAGTATAAGAACAAGCATTTTAACTTGATATTAATTTTACGATGACTATGAACAAAATAATTGAATAAAACATATTGTTTAAAAGAAAAGTACTGCTGTATTTGACCATCAATTAAAGAAAATTTTAAGCATGCTTTAAAATAAAATCAAGGTGGAATGCAAATAGGTGCAATTACCAACTCCCTACTTAGTAATATGTAGCAACCAAGTTCTCACAAGATTTAAGCAAAATAACATAGTAGGATCAAGGCTAGGTCCTCATTGTCAAATTTTACATTAATATGATCCAAATCTAAGATTATTTTATTGAAATAATCTATACGATGTTCAATAGGTTCACTTATTTCATCTTAGCGTTGCTTCAAGTGCAAACAATTTGTGGGGGACTTTGTCATGTATAAGCTTTCAAGTTTCCAACAAAGATCCTTTCATGTTTTCTTCCCAACAACCTCTTTTAGAACATTGTATGAAAATTAAAGAACCAACAAACAAAAAACTTTCCCCAGAGACTCATCCTTCTCTTCCCCTGAAAGCGTATTTAGTAGAAATTCTTTGTCCTTTAGTGCTTTTTATAAACCATGTTGACTCAAAAGAGCATGTATATTTAGCTTCCGCAAGCCAAAATTATTTTTGGTGGAAACCCTCTGTGGTTAGCTAGCTCTAGTACCATTTTGTTGTGCCCCAATTTGACTGATAGATGAACAAATATGAATTACATGAAAAATCAAATACAAACGAAAGGCACAATAAAGATTTAATATGGTTCAACTTCAATTTGATAGCTTATGTCATGGTGAAGAGAACTTAAATTCACTGTGAAGCAAATATGAGAAGTACAAAGATTTCTCAATTCTAAATATCAATCTCCCAACATTTGTCTCCCAAATACTCCTAATACAAACGTCTAGATGCTGAACAATTTTTTTTTTTTTAAGAAAAACAGAATAAACTGTGAAAACTGCTATTTCTAAGTAAACAAGCACAAATAATTTCACTTCAGAAAAAAGAAACTCCACGCATTTTGGTACAAGTTCAATATAATTTTGAGAATCTAGTTTTTACTTAACAGTATGTAAAATACAAAATGTCTCACCAATTAATATCATAACATATATTCTCATAATTATAAGAAATATGACTTGCATCCTAATTAATATCCTGCCAAGTTTTATTTTTACGCATTTAATTTGAATCACTACTGAATTTTAAATTAAAAAAGTGAAAGTAAATCTCGTATATATTTATGCGATTCACCTTGACAAAGAGGATAAAGCATGGATATTTCTATGTAACTTCTATACCAACTATATTGGAGTATTTTTTGCATAGTTTTTTCAAAATTACAATCATGACATGAAAATACCAACTGATTTTCTCCTTATTCTATACAGTACCAATAATGGATTTAAAAGTAACATGCCAAATGGCTCAATTTGAACTCATTAGAATTGTCATCTGAAGAGCTTTTTGTTTATGTTTTCATCACAAAGGCTGATATGAGATCCATCTTTTGAACATTGCTGCACATTCTGCGGGCTTATACTCTGGAGCAGTATGGCCTCCTCCCTTCACGGTTGCAAATGTCATATTGTTGGCATAAGTCCTAGTAAACCTGTTTACCCCAAAACAAACATATAGATTAACTTTTTCAAATCTTCACAAAATTAACAAACATGAAATGTTGACTGATTTGAAACCTACCCTGCGACTTGTTCTTGGACAATCCATTGTCTCCATTCATCTAGAATGGGAAAGTTCAGAGATCTTATCCATGCTAGAGATGAAACGTAAGTCTTTCGCATGTCATGATCACCACTATACATACAAAGAAACAGAAGTGTCGATTAAATAGAAGTAATGCTATGTTTAGATTTGTGTGTATATATATATTTGCCTTACCTGTATATAAGAGACCTGTAGCCTTTAGTGCTGAGATTCGCGTGATACGGCCTACTATCCCAAAGTGTATCAGTGAAAGGCAAACTAAGGTTGCACCTAGTCCATTTACTTATACTCCCCTGCATTGTACATAGTAGCTATTTTAACATCACTTGGTACATTGACATGTATTCGAATTTTCTCTCATGTATTTCATTGAAAACGTACTTTTTGGATATGGAGGGCTTCTTGGACATTGGGATCATTAGCCCAAATTTCGACAAGCTTTTTTCCTTCTCCCTAAGAAAACAATCATAGATAAGAAATTTTCCAAAATTCACATTATGAAAGTATAAATTTCAAAATATCTTTTCTTAAAACTTGTAACTTGTACAAATATCTAATTATTTTAATGGAGCCTTACTCGACACTTTAGCACAGGAGGTTTTTGGTCATTGTAGAGCTTTAGGTGTTTCTCTTTAAGAGATCTTCCCTCTCCAGAATAAGGATCACATGTAGGTTCCAAAATTTGTCCTTGCTCCAAATTATCAACTAACTAAACACAATCAAAATCCAATTATGAAAGAGATTTAATGGATAATTAATCTGCAGAAAAAAGGGTAGGTTTCTTGCCTGATGGAAAGTTAGAACATTCTGATAACATAGTGAATTTTTGGGATCTACATTTATATACTTCCCTTGACAATTTCTCTTCAATGACTGTGGAACAAGAGAAACAATCAAAAATTGAAATTTCAGCATAGGTAGTTTTCTGTAACCAGACAATTTTTTTAATAAAATTTAACCTTGTAGAGTTCATCAGGTATAAGTGCCATTCCATGAGCAAATGGTATCTTATAGTTATTCTCATCTGGAAATGTCTCTGGATTGCCAAGCAAGTATCCCTTGAACCAAATAATTCAAAATCTTAGTTGAAATGGATCTATCAAGTTTGTACTTAAATATATAACATGGCAGGTTGCAAACCTTAAGGTTAATTCGTGGCTTGATTCCCTTCTCATTACCTGCATTGCCACAAAGAGTTCAAATATGAAGAGATGAAAACAAGAATAATGATGTAATGGAATGATTATTGTTCTTCTCTATTGACCGGTTCAATGAAGAGGTATCTGATGAAAAGAGACTAACTAATTTAAGCTCTCACCATTTGATATTAGCTGAGCAATAACTGGTATTGTCATGCCACAATATGAGTCCCCACTTAAGTAAAATGGATTTGATATAAATTTGGGATGATCAACCAACCACTGCAATTGATGCAAATATGTTTCAGAATATACACTTAAGGATGAGCCTAAAAAGACCAGGTACAAAATTGTGGTATCTTGTTCACTTCCTTCCATTTGTGTATCTACACTTAGCAGGATAAGCACAGATAAACAGTCTTAATCCCAATTACTTCTGTCGTGAATGGTGGGCTATGTCAATTAGATGATATTGTGCAAATTGCATCATTCCTGAAAAGAATTGAATTCTTGATGATAAATAAAATAGATTAATACCTTCTGAAGAAATTGATAGGTTTGTTCACAGGATTGTAAACCTGTGGAATGGGAGGCTGCTGGAGTCTTGGCATAGGAAAATCCAGTTCCCACCGGCAAATCCAGAAATAAGATGTTCGCTACCTATCAATCATTACCATTTCTTCAGTTATTCAATCTGTTTGTAGAGAAAGGAAAAAAAGGATGGAATAAAAGCTTAACAAGAATACACGATTAACAAAAAATAAATTGCCATGTTGGTTTTTATTTGTAGAAATTATTTTCTTGTTTTGTTAGAAATCGTAATTATTCATTATTTCCTGAAATTGGTTTTATAAACTACTTTAGAAAACAACCTCTTTTTATCTTTTTCCGAAATGTCCCCTCCTATTTTTCAATCTACATTTTCAGGAAACTTACACCTCGTTTTGAGAAAACGAGCTCTATTAATTATCATAAAACACTCTTTATTTTTACTTCCTCTAACACAAATGAAACCAATCACATTTTTTTAAAAATAAACAGTCAAATTAATATATCAAACTTTGCAACTCACTAATTCAAACACATATTTTGGGATATATGAACTGTTTCCAAAAACATTTTCAATTTAAAAAGATGGAAGTGACTCCAAATATAAATGCGTATTCACCTCTGTCCATGCATGAGGATTTAAAGTCAATGTAGGAAAGCTCCCATCATAAGCAACCCCCACAAATTTTATTGGTCCTGCGAGGTAATTCGCACCTTAATTAGCAATACTATATAAAGAACAAACAAAAAAAATTGTGACAACTCAAGCAAGTGCATATAAATTTATTTGGACGCCAAGTCTCAATAGTTACAGGATTATTGTAATTGAATTAGATTGTGCCAAGCAGTGAAATATATATCACTTTTCGAGGTGTATATATGCAACTTAAATCTTCTATTTCATTTTCAATTTCATTTCATATTTCACTTTATCAATATATGACATGTGTATTGAATATTTTTTTATAAAAATAATTAATTGAGAATCAAATACACTTAACATAAATATATCAAATTAATATAACAGATAAAATAGAGAATGGAATAAAAAATTCAAAGTGGTATATATGTCGTATGATTCTGGAGGGAGGAGGCATCCATGAATCATCCCATTTGGTCCCATTTTACTGATGGGCAACAAGAGTCCAGTTCACGCAACATATTAAGCCTATCGACTTAGTTTCATTTTTCTCGTGCCATGGTACACGAGCAGAATTCAGGCCACATGTTAAGTAGACAGCTTAATTTTGTCATTTTAGTTTAAAAAATTCTCTTGAGTTATATATATTTAGATATAAAAATAGATAGAAGGAAAAATAGAGGTTTGGTATTTCAAAATGAGATGAGATATAGACATTTCAAGAAATATGTATTGAAAGAAAACAGGATTGCAAAGGATTACTGTTTTCTGTTTTTCTTTTTCTTTGTAGAAAATAGTGACTTTAGAAATGACATATAAGTGTTTGGAGCAATATGGAGGCGTTAAATGTATACTTGCAATCAAGACTTATGCTTTGCAAAAGGAAGATCTTTTCGGTAATTGTTTTAGAAAAGAATTAATTATCTATTTTTTTTGAGATTTGGCTAAACTTTATAAAAATTCATAATTATGAAGAAATTGTATTTTAATAATTAAAAAATAAAATAAGTAAAAATAAAAAAAAATCTAAAACATATCATTGTAGAAATATAATTTTAATAATTTTAATTTCATATTTATTAATATTAAATTAATAAACATATTTCAAATACATTAATTAGAAAATAGATAAATAAATAATAAAAATATCTTCTTCCACCCACTCCCACTCTTTCTCATCACGCCCCCAGCCAACTCTAATTAGGGTGGGGTGGGGGGATTAGGTTTAAACCCATGGTTCCTACTCAAAATGAATTTAAAATGGGTTGAACGCAGTTTTTAAATAATTCAACCAAATTTCAACCTCAAAATTATCTTTCCATTCTCCCATTAATTCGCCAAATATTTTATTCTCTCTTTCTTTGTTCTTTTCCATAATTACAAGAATATTTAATTTAAATTTTCTATATTTATGAAAATTTTCTTCTTATTAGGATTTTTAAACAAAAAATAATTACATTAGTAAAAAAATGTGCTGAATTTTTTATTTTACTCCTAATTCAATTATGCTAATTAGATGTTGTTGAGAAAAATACACTTGATTGGAAATTTGGAGGGAATAATTACTGATATACATAAAATGGAAAAATGTAATAAAATTTCACTCATTCAAAAGTAAAAGCTTTGAAACATTACCATCTTCTTTTTCTTTTTTCTTTTTTCAATTGAATCCTAGACAGATAACTCAAGGTCAAAGTCTGAGTTGACACCTGACTCACACAAATTATGTTTAAGTTACCAGGTTTAATATTCTATATAAATAAACGGATAAATCATAGGACCTTGTTGTGAGAAAATCATCAATGTTTTTAAAATTAGACTGGACAAAAAATCAATGACGTTACAAGTGATTTGTTTGATTGATTTGACTGATGTGATGTTATAATGATGCCATAATTATATTTAATTTTGTGTGTGTGTGTATATATATATATATAATATTTTAGTATTAATAAAAATAAAAATTTTAAAAAATATAGGAAAATTATTATTTGAAAATTTTATTTTTACTCATTTTTAAGTTGTTCTTTAAAAAAAAAAAGCTATTTCACAATTAGTTAGCTATGAATGAATAATTTAATGAAAAGAATATTTAATATTAATTTAAGTGATTGTCCATTTCATGCTTTGAATCCAAGTAAAAATAAGTTTTTTCACACTAAATATTCAACATAATTTCAAAGAAACTAAACAAAACAAAATAACAAATTAGACATAAGCTTCCACATATAATTATTGCTTCATTAAATTTAAAAAAAATAAATATAAATCCATTTTGAGCCTAATTTATTTTGAACCCAACCTATAAAGATCCAACCAATATCCAACCCAATCCACCCATTTACCACTACTAAATCAGTCATAGTCAGGCTAGCTATGTGAACTGTTGCCGGCCATTGACAATTGTTGGTCGCTGGCCATGGCTAGGTTAGTTGGCAGCTATTGAACCACCAATCGGATTGGTTGGATTGTCGACCATCTTATGAATCAGTTTGATTTTGAGTAAAAGTTGATATACAAAATTTTTGCCCCCCTATTTTGTCAAAACCATCTAAACCGGTAATCGAACCATTTGAACCATTGAATAGTTAAATCGATCAGATTTTATTAAAACCAGAATGGTTAATTTATTTTCTTTTCTTCACTTTAATTTTTGGCATAGTTAACACTTTTTAATTTTTTTTTTTAACCTAATGTGTGAACCTCTAAGGTTAAGGCATTTTAAAAAGCTAAAAACCTAAACTACTCAAACAAATCTACAAAATAAAAGCTCCAAAAGTCAAATCTAATATTCTAATTTTTAATCCAGCTAAAAGGGGGAAAACCTTGGTCCTTCACCCAACCCATGTGCTCTTTTCTATCTCTTTAAAGAAGTTTTTACTTATGAAGTTGAACAATATAATTTAAGCTCTTTAGTTTTGTGTTTGATATTTTATTAACTTTTAAGTAAAATATATAAAATATACAATATATGTCATATAATTATGATATTATGGTTCAATTATAGTTCAATTACATTCGACTAATGATTGAACCAATGAACTGTAAACTTGTAAATTTTTTGATTCAATGAATAGATTTGGTTTCTTGAGCACTAGTTTGAGGTGGGGGATGAGGGGGTGGTTATGTATATACATGTGTGTGTGTGTGTTTATGTGTATTTATATATGTTAGTATTATGTATTTATATATATTCATCCATGATATCTTTATATATAGCTATATACATAATTGTATCAATATTTGTTAAGTTTTAATATAAGGATTTTTATATAATCCTAATTTTTGCATTTTTTTCTTTCTTTTTAACTTTTTAGTTATGGTTAATTTAAACTTTTTTCATTTTCTATTTATTTTAACTGTCAAGCATCCCGTTAGGGGTATTTATAATTTCAAGATACTTATAGTCATTAACAAATCCAAAACTGAGAGTATGATTGGGGAGGGGGACAAAAGCTATATAAACATAGAAGTTCAGTTTACAATTTACGAATTCAAAGTGCATGATTTATATTGAAGTTGAGCATAATGATATTTTATATCATAAATTTCATTAGTAATTGAATTAATATTAGAATTTTTTGTATATCATTCTTGATATAATTAACTAAGCAATTAGCTAAAAAGTCATTTTTTATTTTATTTTTGAACATTTTTTTCAAAATATTTATAGTGAAAAGTTTTTTCTCACTTGTAGCTGTTGAAAAACAACGAAAATTCAATTTTTTTTTAAAAAAAACATTTCTTACTTTTGTCTCAATCTTGAAGTCAAAATTTGGTTGTTCCACAAGTTCCTCAAGATTCTTTTTAACTAAACTCTTACAACTTTTTCTCATACAAATAGAATAAGAGTACCCTCACGGGCCTAACCTAACCATACTCTTTATTACTTGATTGTAAATATAAACTCAAAAATTTTTGAGTTTGCAAAATTAAAATAGGTAAAAGTTAAATTAATTAATTTTATTTTTACCATTAATTAAAAAATTAATTAATTGAATTCAATAAAAATAAATGATTAATTTTTTATTTAAGGCACAATAAGAAAAGTTCTTTTAAAATTAATGAATGCTAATTAAGAAGTAACGATTTTAATTAATATTAAATTATCTATTCTTTTAAAATTACTAAAACTTTTTAATATATATTACACAGACAAAAAGTTGGGGGCAATGGCC
>JACGDI010005461.1:112115-205256 GCA_014898725.1 Jacaranda copaia | reverse complement strand
CACACACAAAAAGTAGGGGGGCAATGGCCCTTATTTCCACAAAACCCGAACCCAACCGTCTCCTCCCATCCAAAAAAAGAAAACAAGAAAAATCCGTCCATGCCTATAGCTTCTGTCTCTCTCTCATGGTGTAAATAGGGTAAGACTTGGTAATTCACCGGGAAAATAAAGACCGCAGCCTGATCAGAAACAGAAAATTACATCTTCGAACTGAAAATGCAAAGGCTTTGTTCCACTCTTCTCCTGGAACATTTCCAATGGGGAGAACCAAAATAAATATCCCGACACCCTCCCGAGGGCACTTCAAGGTGCCTACTTTTCTCTCCCCAAAACACGGCAACTCTCAACTCTATTCTCATTTCTCCTAAAAATTAATTATTACATTTATGTATAATATATATATATATATATATCTCGTACTTATATAACTGTACATATAAAAAAAAGTTAATATAAAAACATGTTTACTCAACTAACCGAACAAAAAATCTTACTAATTTAATATAAAAAATTGTTTTATCCCAAAACAAAATAAACACATCACAGTCTTGGAAAATAATTTTTAATCATCCAAAAATATAATCAAACATTGATTATATTTTTCAACCATGTATACTCTTTACAAAGTACATTCTCCCGAAATATTTGCTCTCAAAAACTCACAACAATACCAAATAAAATAAAACAGAAAGATATAGCAAACTTTAAAGAATTTGGTTTACCTAATTCATATAAGAACCGAGTTAGAACCGAGCAGCCAGGGCCTCCCGTCCACAAAAGAAGGAGAGGATCTTTCTCAGGATTGGGCCCAGATGATTTCACAAAGTAATAAAACAGCTGCACATTTTCTCCTTCGTCCACTCCAATATACCTAATATCAATATCGTTAGAAAAAAGTTAGTTACCTAGCAAATTAGTTAGTTGATTATGCATTATAATGTGCGAAAAAATAACTTAGATTTAAATGTGTTTGTGTGAACTTATAAACTCCTCCAAATATATTATACGATATTTCAGAGTTTATAAGATGTTAGAAAGTACTTAATAATTCTTTTTTTTTTTTTTAAAGAGCTTATACAATTCAAAATAATATGTTAGGATCTTATAAATTCTTTTAAAAAAGTAAGGAGATCTTAATTCTTTTTAAATATTTTAACAAGCACATTCAATTTTAACCATTTTAATTACAAATTGCTATTATTAATATCTTATAAATTTTAAAATTTTATTTTATTCAAATACTTCAATAATTTATTTTAAAAATAAAATATAACATTTTATAAGTTTCAAAAATATTTTCTAAGATGTTAGAGCTTATAAGATCTTCTAAAATAAGATAAATTGTTGAAGTGTTTGAACAAAATAAAATTTTAAAATTTATGAAATATTAGCAATAGCGATTTGTAGTTATAAGATTTAACATCTTATAAGTTTCAAAAACATATTATAAGATGTAAGAGCTTATAATTAAAATCTTTTTTTAAAAATAAGATAAATTGTTGAAGTGTTTGAATAAAATTAAATTTTAAAATTTATAAAATATTAGTAATAGCAATTCATAGTTATAATATCTAACATCTTATAAACTTCAAAAATATTTTATAAAATATAAGAGCTTATAAGATCTTTCAAACCAATTTAACCAAACATTCTCTTAATTGCCTTCTTAATTACCCGGTCTCGAGTTCAAAGGGAAGTGGGCCTTGAAATCCTGGCAGATACTTGACCGCTGAACCACCATATGAACGTTGCAAGACAACAAGAAAATGAAGAAGAAGTGGGATGGTAACCAAAAAAGAGTACTGTTTGTATTTCATTTTAGAAGTAAGCTAATGCTCGCGAACCTATTATGTGTGTGTGTGTGTGTGCGGGCGGGCGGGCGGGCATACATTAATCTTCTTTTATCTTATTCTTATATATAGTAATATTATCATTATCGCTTTCTTGCCACGGACGTTGATGTCAATGGAGCTTGTGGCTAAAAGCTATAGGAAGGTTTGTATGAGGTTTTATATTTTAAGATCAAGATCTTAAGTTTTATTTTAAAAATAAAATATTAATTTGATAAAATAATATTTTGAAATGTATTATATGCTAGACATGATAATTAATTTTAATAATTTATTTAATGTTATGACATTTATTAAATCTTTCTAAAAACAAAAACTTACTTTCCTTTGGAAAACTAATCGTCCAAACTTTTCATTTCTCATCGTCCAAAAATCATTCAATGTTTTTATCCAATCATTATCTTTCCATTGCGCATTATGCTAACACGAGAAACATGTGGTACATACACAATCAAGAAGAAAATTATGGTGCCTGTCAATCAACACGAAATATCGATCAGCATGAAGCACGTGAGCGAGGATATTCACTTCATCACAAATTGTTAAGTTTTACTTGAAAATTAAATTATATGTATTCGTTTTGTTTAATGTGATTAAGACCCACATAGCTATTTAAAAAATCAAAAATTGTGTTGATTAATTAGTCATTGACTAATTATGTTTAGTATGACGCTCTTAATTAGAACAATAAGAATAATTCTACTATTTCAATTAGTGCTTGGAGAATTATAAAATGGTATTCTCAATGAAATATAAAATATCGCAACTCTTGATTGGATTCTTTATTCAACAACGTCGTCATTCATACAAAACTCTTTAGATCTCGACACATGAGCCTTCAGCACCACAAAAAAAATATTTAATTATTTGGAGTAGTATAATATATTCAAAAAAATATCAAACCAATTACATATTTTGATTGGGTAAAATATTTTTTTCATCCCTCTAAGTTTTTTCAATTTTTAATTTTGTCCTCCATCTTATGTAATTAAAAAGTTAGTCCTATAAATATAAAAAAAATTACACATTTAATCCGATTATCGCTGGAATTTAAAAATTTGACCTGACTCATCGAAAGGTGTTGAAATTAAGGATTTTGCACAGTTGGCACCTACATGGGTATTTTTCATGTTGGCCAAAAAACTAATTGAGATGTTTAATTAATTGGCTTGTTTAATCATTTTTATTATACTTAGTTAGTAATATAATTTTGAATTTATTATATGCATTTATATATACACATAAATACACACATATATTTATCTAAATCTTTTATATATAATTTATAATTCCTTCCTAGTTAAGAAATTAAAAAAATTAAATAACTTTATAGAACATATAAATAAAGAGATAAATAAACTAAAAGGAAAAAAAGGCAGAAAGAAAAAGATAAAAAAAAGAAAAAAAGAAAGAAACCTGCACCTTGGCGGCCAAGCTTCCAGGCATTCTTCCAGGCGGCCACCGTGGTTGCCGCACCAGCCAAGCTTCCAGGCGTTGGCGGTGAGTCTCCAGGTGCTCTTCCAAAAGCTCACCAGGCCACGGGTTGGCCAGGGCCGGCCTGTCAGGTGGCCAGCGCTGGCCGCCTGGCTCATGGCTGCCATGTCGAGGGAGGGAGAGGTTCAGCAGTTGGGGTGCAGCTACGGTATGCATGTATGTATGTATATATGTGTATATATATGTGTCTGTATATATGTATAGATTTGTATGCGTATATGTATATATAATATTTATTTATATAAATATGTGTGCATATTAACTATTATATATATAAATATTTATTTATATAAATATATGTACAAATGCATATATGTGTATTTATATAATTGACGCTAATATTAGTCATATTTTATTAATATTTAATAATATATTAACAATATATTAATATATCATTAATAGTGTTACTATTAAATTAATAATATTAATATATGATAAGTAATATATTAATAATAATAAAGATTATATGCACAATAATTTTAATTATATTCATAATTTGTAGTATTAATAATATTATAATATTATTACTATAATAATAGTATAATAATAATATTATTAATAATAATACATATACTAATAAATTTTAAATTAATTTTATTATATAATTAATTATGAGAATAATAATATTAATATTATCAATTATAATAGTATTATTTTTATGACAACATTATTTATCTAATATTATTAGTATTATTATTAATAATATTATTAATAATATATTAGTAAATTAGAATTAAATACCCACACCTACTTCCAATTTTCACTTTACTCCTCACTTATTTTTTTAAACACTATGCTCCCTACTTTTTGTAAAATTTTAGAAATCACTCCTCATTTTTTTTCAGAAAGACATAAATGCGCTTGCACTTAGTCAGAACAACAAAAGAACCACCAAAAAAAGCAATGTAATTTTTGGTTCTAGAATAATGCTTCTTTTTTTCAACAAGGAGTGTGGCTTTTCCTCTGCCAAAAAGAAAAGGCATCTAATACCCCAAATCTTTATATGAATTATTATAGTGGATATGATCTTGGATGTTAGGAATAATGGAGTAATATGAGTTGATTTTGATATTCTAGGTTCGATCAATATTTAAGGGATCTTAATTGAAAATAAATACGAAATATAAATTAAATTCTTTTTGGAGTTATTGAGGATCCTATTTTAGGTATTTATCTTCATCTTTTTTGTTTTCACTTGCCATTTTGACGACATAGATTTAAGATTATGAATAATTTTGTAAGGATTATTTGTTGGTGATCGAGGATGTCAAATTTATCAAACCAATAATTTGATGGAGACTTCACTTATTGAGTTTTATTTAATGATACCCTATGGATAGTAGTTTTGGAGCTATAAATTAGCCTTCCATTCTAGGTTATCCAACTTAGGCCTTAATTATATGAATTGTATATGAGCAAAAAATTGGAAGTAGACAAAATATGTCTGGATATTGGGTTTCTATTTGGGAATTAGCAAAATGATATAGCACTAATTATATTTTTATGGTGAAGGAAATATTAATCTTTGGTCCATCTTGTTAGATGTATTAGTTAGCCCAAGTTATTTAATTCTATCTAAGTTGTTTAGCCCATAACTAGTACAAAAATAAGACTATAAATGGTATTTGTATTTTATAGATTAGGTGTAATAGCAACTTAAATTACTTAATTCATTTTAAGTTATGATTTAGCCCATAAATAGTGTAGAAAATAAGTCCACAAATTATTGGGCATAAGTTCATGATTATCGAGTTAAAGATGATGAAAAATTAAATTTTATGGAATTGTTGGATTTATGGGATAGGTGGATAATTCTAGAGGTCTTCCCACCATTTTAAACTCTATTTGGATAGTTATTATTGGTTAGCCAAAACCATATAAAAATAGGTGATATGAAACCTTAGGACCTCTTTTTTTGGGCTGCTATATTTCATGCGAAAATTTATCATAGATAATCCCTATTATTTAATTACTAAACTATGGTAATAGACAGCTAAAATCTAGAATTATTAAATCATTAAAAAGTTACGATTTTGAATTTTTAGTCATGAGCTTGGGAATTTCAATAACTATTCGATCTTGATAAGTTAAAGATTTTAGGATTTTTAGTAACTATCTAATCTTGATAAGGATTTTGGAATTATCCTTGCACCTTTGAGTTGTCATTATTTGGGATTGAGATATGATCAAATCTAAGGAGTTAGGATTGGAGTGACCTTCTTATCTCAATGTGATATGAATTCTAGTTTGTCAAGGATACCTAGCCTAGTAGTATATATATTCTATAGTAAGAAATAAAGAAGCCATATGCAGAGGTAAGAAAATACCATTTTTTTTTTATTTTTTCTTTAAAAATCCATAGGAATTTTGATTTTGGAGTACTAACATCCTATTTTTCTGTCGTAGAATTAAGTGAGGAATGCTTAAGTGGTAGATCAAATTTGAGGAAAACTTTGGGTTTTAAGATTTTGGTATAAGTAAATTTCTTTATTCCTTCTGTTGAAAATATTCTCTTCACATAGACATTTTTTTGCATGAAATAGTAAATAAATGTGTATTCTCTATCTATTGAAAAAAAAAATCTTTTTTGCATAAATGATTGTCGTATCAAAATAGATGATTTTGCATATTGAATTCTTTAATCTAACGGTTTATTTGTTGAAGAATTATTCCGTCTATAATTATTTAACTATTTGTAAAAACTTTTCTTTGCATGCATAAAACTTATTTTTAGGATTTGAGCATGTGAAGACAAAAAAAATCTGAATCGTGCATGAAAAATAGTATTATCTATTATATAAAAATAATAAAAATAGTCTATGCTCTGAATAATTGAGAAACTATTGGTAGGAACGAGTTCTGTAACTGTGCTATGGGGTTATAGTAGTAAAGATTTATGAAGCCACTTAACGATGTTGTAGTTAAGATTTAAGAAGCTATTTAATGATGTTGTAGTAAAGATCTTGGCCAAGATAACCGATTAGAATCCCAAAAATTTATAAGCATGGTTAATTAATGAATTAAAAGTTTCTGATAAGTTGTGTAACCTTTGTTCTAAATTACTTTAAAAGTATGTCTTGAATTTTTTTGGTAAGATGCATTAAATTGTTATTAAAAAATAAATAAAAGCAAATATTCTTGACTTCAATGATTTCTTTTCTTTTGTTTGATATTTATACATGCTCAAATTTGGTAGGAGAAGAAGGGGATTTATATATTGGATGAAGCGTCACTCATAAGATATTGATTTACCATTTTGCAGATAACTTAGTTCAGGATGAGGAAGATGAGCAATCTTTGGGAATGGTGACAAGAGATTGGTGTTTTTAGAATAGGTGTATTTGATGTTTAAATTTTCTAGTTAGATTGATTAGGAAATTTTCTTAGAGGTCTTCGATGTTCAAGTTTGATTGTTAAGACAAGTAATTGAATTTTCTTTCAATGTGACAATTTATTTTGGGGATTATTTAATAATATTTTTTTTTGGAATTTAACATGTTCTATTGGATATGAAACTTAGTGTCTCTGAGTCTTTTGGCTTAGGGACATTGCCGTGTTATGCCTCGAGTGTGGGGCTTGACAAGGCGTGAAGATGAGATGGGATGAAGAACAAAGGGTGCGAAGACAAGATGAAGAAGAAAAGGAGTGCAAACAAGGTTTGAAGAAGAGAAAGAAAAGAGCAAAGGTATAGGTGCTTAAGTTTCAAAGGGTGTTTTTTGTTACGCATTTTATAGCTTTTGCTTTCTTTCATTGCTTATGATTTTTTCCTTTTCAACTATATTGCAGGTAGATTTTCTTATATTCTTCTGTTTGAGCTCTTGTTTTAGTTGTTAAAAACTTGAACTCATTATTCATGTATATGATTTTTGTTGTGATATATGAGAATCTCTAATTTGTAATTAAAGGACTTGAAGTTGTACTTTATTTTTTTGGGGTTTACTTCTTAAACCTAAAATTATACACTAAAATTATCTGAAAAATTCTATTTTGTACTAGAAAGGTGTAACACCCCTGAAATTCGATCTTTTGGGAAAATAAGAATTTAAAATTCAAGATATGGGTTGGTTGGATTTTAGGCCTCGAAAATAAATAAAAAAGGATTTAATTGCTAGAAGATTTGAGGTTTTGGGGTCAATTTGTAATTTGAAGAAATTTTGTTTAATTATACTTGATAGTTTGTGGTCAATAGGTAATATTTGAAAACTTAATTGAACTAGAATTGAAATTATTGGGGTTTGCATAGAACTCTTCTAGTCAACTAGGACCTATGCAATTTTAATTACTAAAGGACTTAATTGATTTACTTAACTAGATTAAGCACTAAATTGAAATTTTTAAAAAGTTATATTTCATAAAATAGAAACTTTTTCTTTGTTCTTTTCATTTCTTCATCACCTTCTTCATTTTCTTCATTTTTCTTCGCTATCACTGAACTAATTTTCTCTCTTTCTCATTTTGCTCATCATCACCAACAACCATCATCGATGAACATCTCTCCCATCCAACACCACCAAACACCCCCCATCTTTCCCTTAGCACCCCCCACACATTTGCATGCATACCATCATGACGGAGGAAGCTTCCTCTGAAGCCCAAAAATTAACTGTGATTGGCGATGAAGCTACGGTGGCGAGGAGGGGCTTCTAGGTAGATCTTTTGGAAGTTTGAGGCATGGGGAACACAATCATGGCCTTGCATGGAGGTGTAACTCAGCGATGGTGATAGGAAACGGAGTAACAGATGCGATGGTGAGAAGAAAGTGTTGAGGCTGTGAGCTTCAGTTGAAGGTCTTCCAAGCCTCAAAATTGAAAACTAAAAATACCATTGGATTCAAGAGGAAGAAAGGAGCCAAACGGTGGTGGTTTTGACATTTTTTGACGGCAACAACTCTTAGATAGAATCGTCTCCTCATTGTGGTGGTCATGATGGTGCGATCGATTCGTGGTTTTGAAGCCTTGCTTTTGTGTTTTGGGGGTAAAAATCAGTATTGAGTTTAGGGCTTTTGAACATTTTCATTCACTTATTACTCTTGTACCGTCGAATAAATAATTCCAAATTGTGTTAGGTAGTGAAATGGTTGATGCATGAATGACGTTGGATTTTTAGACTCTAGAATTGTATCAAATGTGATAATTGGGGAATTATTGAGTTATAAAAACTCTAAATTTGGAAAATTGGACCTTAATGATAATAATTGGGTTATTGAATTAATCGGCTTATTGTTACTGTTAGAACACTGATGTGGAATTGAATTGATTATATCTATTACTTGTGTCATTAAGAACCCTATAACTAATAGTAAATTAGCCATATTTCTAAGAATATTTCTTAACGATAATTACATATGAAGTCTTATGTCAAGTTAATTGGATGGTTACTGATTTTAGGTAGTTCATAGTAGGATTTTAGTTATTGAAGGTTGTCTTAGTTGATTGTAGGTTTTGATAAGTAAATCATTGTTGTGGCTAGGTACAAGAAACAGAAAATTATAGATCAACAGGCTATTGATTGTAGCTACCTTCTAAGGCTTTTGAGGTGAGGGTTTACCACTTTGGCCTAATTATATCAATTGTTCTTGTGGAATGGCCCTTGTGAGGGTCCAATATGCTTGTTATCGTAGTTGTTCTTATTCTTGCGATTGTACTTGCTTGTTATCTCGATTGTTACTTGTTAAATGACTTGATCACCCATGTGAGGGTTAGTACTTGTTATTACTCTATTGAGTTCATTTTTGTCATTTTAGCGCCTAGAACTCCCTTCTGTATTGTTTGGTACTTGTCTCGATCGATATTTGTCATTGTTTGTACTTGTTCCCATCCTTTGTGGTTATTAGATGTCCTGCCAGCACACTTGCTTGTTCATGTCTTATTTTATAGCCATGATGGCTTAATTGTACTTGTTGAATGTTATTGACTATTAGTTATTCTGTATATCACTCATGTGGCCTTATTGGCAACTCGTTATATGAATATGAGTTTTAAGCTGTGGTTCTTAGCCATTGAGCTCGGGATGAGCTGTTAAGTTGCTCTCAGATATCATGCTTGGGACAAGCTGATATGATTATTTGACTAATTGGCTAATCGATTGACTAACTGATTATGTTAAGTTGATCCTAGCTGTTATGCTCGGGACGTGCTGATGAGTTGATTCTAGCTATTATGCTCGGGATGTGCTGATAAGTTGATCCCAGCTATATGCTTACGACATGCTGAATAATTGATCCCAGCTATTTTCTTGGGATGAGTTGTTAAGTTGATCCCAATTGTTATGCTCGGGAAGTGCTAATAAGTTGATCCTAGTCTGTTGCCTGGGATGTGCTGATAAGTTTATCCTAGCTGTTTGCTTGGGATGTGTTGAAAAGTTGATCCTATTTGTTGCTCGGGACATGCTGACATGTTTGACCGATTGATTAATTGATTGATTGATTGACTGATTGATCAACTGACCATTCGACTACCTGACTGACTGATTGCCTGACAAGCTGATGAGTGCTCGATTGATTGATTGATTGATATACCAACTGGCTGACTGGAATAAGGAGAGATTTCTATATGCTCAACTTGTTATTACTTGTATTCTGAAATATACCTATCTAATTGTGAAATTCCAACCTATTAAGTTGATTCTTGCTCGATAAACCCATATTGTTTATGATTACTATTATCCCTAACTAAGTCCTTTAGACTTATCCCTCCATTTTATCTTAATTTTCTCAAACAAGAATGAGTGATGAGCTTGGACTCCAGATTGGATCGACATATATAATTTTGATTTCTTTCAAGCAGGTAAAGATGGTGAATGAGGTCCTCAGACTTGAATGTATTTCAGAATGTACTAGACTTATAGCTATGTATATAGGCTTCCATGAATGTTAAGTTAGTTTTGGGATGTTGTGATAGGTCATGGATGATCATGAAGACCTGATCTTGTATATATTTTGATAATGTTATGTATTTGGATATTTTGCCCACAGTATGTTAAGTTAAAGTACTGTGTATTTCTTGAAGGATTGAAGAGAAATTTTTGTGGGCCTATTGGTTCTACTGGCAAAATATTAAGATTGAATTGGTAGTGCCTCAGCTTAGGTGCCGTCCTAAGAGGGGGTGCTATAAAAGGCATGGATTTGTGCTTCATTTTTCTCCATTTATGCTTCTCATGCACCAAAAAAACACTAATTTGATTTGTTTAATTTAGTCTAACAGTGGCATTGTTGGATTAAAGATTTGATGAAATTTTGATACTTTTTATTTGCTAATATGTTGATTTCTTGGGAAAATAAGATTGTGAATGTAAAATATATTGTATAAGTAATTGTAGTACAAAATATCAATATTTATGTACATATTACTATAAGTGGAAGTATGTATTAATTCTTCTATATTTGATTGTAGAAATGGCATGACAAAAGGAAGTTCGCTCTTGTTGCTTCCCCCAATATTTTTAGACTATATTGGAGAACGTGAATTCGAAGATGGGGTCAAAGCATATGGCATACATCATTTTAAATAATGAAAATGCTCGAGTTTGAATTTTGTAGGCATTGGAGGTTAATTTGGACTATTTTGTTGATATTGGATGTTAAAATGCAACATTTTTCCTAGTATAGCCAATGTGGATGTTAATTACAAATTCTGTACATCAAGCATATAAGTGGAATTATTAGAATACATATGTAGTCAATTTAAAGTATTAAAGTTGTGGAGAGGTAGATTGAACAAATGAAGTACATATATTGTTATTTGGAGTACATTTTTTGCAAATGAAGAATTAGTTTTAATAAAATTATAGTGAGGTTAAGTATAATATGCTAAAAATCAAGTACATAAATAGAACAAACCAACTATAGATCGGATTACTTTGAAATACACTTTGTATATCTATTAATTAGTCTATAATAGTTGTTGTGAAGTTCAGTACAATATATGTGAAATTAAGTATAAAGACTAATTAAACGAAGTATACATTGGAATATTTTGATGTACATTTTGTGCAATTGAATAATTAGTCACATTAAAATTGTAGTAAGGTGAAGTACAATATTTGAGGAATCAAGTACATAAATCTAACAAATGAAGTGCATATAGGTTTATTTTAAAGTACATTTTATGGAATTGAAGAACCAATATATAATAGTTGTAGTGAGGTTAAGTACAAAAATGTGAAAAATCAACCATAATGTTCAAATAAATAAAGTATAGATGGGGTTATTTTGAAGTACACTTTGCGTAATTGAAAAATTAGTTTCATTAAAGTTGTAGTGAGATGAAATATAATATGCCAGAAATCAAGTACAAAGATTGAACAAACAAAGTATATATGGGGTTATTTTGAAGTATACTTTGTGCAATTGAAGAATTAGTTTTATTTAAAGTCTTAGTGAGGGTATGAACAATATTTTTGAGACTATTAGACCAATTGATCTAAGTATTTGTATGGACGATAGGACAGATATGATCATCATATGCTCATTGTATTTACAATTTGGAATGCATAAGGATACTTTACACTACCATGATCATGAATGATCATTTAATTTGTTGAATGCTATTAGTTATCTCTTAATTACTTTAACACGTTTGTATCCATACTTTACTAATATTACATGTATTTTTAGAGTTTTGGTTGTTTATTCTTAAAAATATAAAAGGCAAAATATGAAACAAAACTCTTTTTCCATTAAAGTAGCGAGGTGAAGTATAATGTATGGGAAATCAAGTATGTAAATCAAGCAAAGAAAGTATATATAGGGTTGTTTTGAAGTAAACTGTATGCAATTGAAGAACTATTCTATAATAGTTGTAGTGAGGTTAAATACAAATATACAGAAAATTAAGTATAACGATCAAACAAACAAAGTACAGATGACGTTGTTTGGAAGTATACTTTGTGCAATTGAAGAATTAGTTCCATTAAAGTTGTAGCAAGGTGAAGTACAATATGCCGGAAATCAAGTATAATGATCGAACAAACAAAGTATATATGGGGTTATTTTGAAGTATACATTGTACAATTGTGGAATTAAATTTATTTAAAGTTTTAATGAGGTTAAGTACAATATTTTTAATACTATCAGACCAATTACTCTAAGTGCTTGCATGGGCGATAGGAAGATATGATTGTTAAATGCTCATTTTGTTTACAGCTTTGAATGCATAAGGATACTTTACACTACTGCGAATGATCACTTAATTTGTTGAAAGCTAGTAGCTTTCTCATGACTACTTTAACATGTTTGTATCCATACAATATTAATATTACACACATTTTTAGAGTTTTGGCTATTTATTCTCAAGAAATAAAAGGAAAAATATGGAACAAAACTCAAGTTCCAAAAAAGTTAAAGCGAAGTGAAGTGTAATATGCAAGAAATCAAGAACAAAGATCGAACAAATGAATTATCTATGGATTTATTTTGAATTACACTTTGTGGAATTGAAGAATAAATCTATAATAGTTGTAGTGAGGTTCAGTACAATATGTGGCAAATAAAGTACAACTATCGAACAAAAAAAGTATGTTTGGGGTTATTTTGAAGTACATTTGGTGCAATTGAAGAATTTGTTCCATTAAAATTGTAGAAAGGTAAAGTACAATATGTGAGAAATCAAGTACATAAATCAAACAAATAAAGTATATATAGGGTTATTTTGAAGTACAAATCTCCCACAGTGAAGTATTAAAATACACATATCTTACACAACAATCTGTTGACGCAACTGTTAGTACATTTTCAATGGACATCAAGTCTATAATTATTCTAATGAAGTACATATATCCTAAAATCAAGTATAAATCTCCCTTAATAAAGTACTAAAGTACAAATAACTTGCATAATCTGTTTAGTAACTGCTAGTACATTACCAATGGAGATTAAGTACATAATTACCCTAATGAAATACATGTATCCCAAAAATTAAGTATAAATATCCCTTAATAAAGTACTAAAATACAAATATATCATACAATCTCGTTAGGCAACTGCTATTATATTTTCAATGAAAATCAAGTACATTATTGCCCTAATGAAGTACATTTGTCCCAAAATCACCTCCCTTAGTGAAGTACTAAAATACAAATATATCACACAATCTGTTCAAACAACTACTAGTACATTTTTAGTGGAAATCAAGGACATAATTGCCTTAATCAAGTCTATATATTTGAAAATCAAGTATAAATCTCTCCTGGTGAAGTACTAAAATACAGATATATCACACAATCTGTTCAGGCAATTGCTAATGTATTTTTAGTGGAAATCAAATACATAATTGCCCTAATGAAATACATATGTCTCAAAATAAAGTATAAATCTCTCCTTGTGAAATACTAAAATACATGTTAGTACTTGCAAATAGAATATTGTAAACAGAATATGTTCACATAATATGTTTGAAAATACATACTGAAAAGCAGTGGTCCACAAAGTAATCCACAAATACATTACAATTCCAATACAAATAATATAGTCTAAAGTTCTTCAAAATTAGTTTCCTTCTTCATACCCACATCTCTAGCAACCACTCTTTATACTGATTAAGAAAAAAATAAATAAAAAAAATATGCATCAGTAAATGATGATAAAACTTAATAAAAGAATAAAGATAGGAAGAAAATGTAAATCAAGTAGTACATCATCAAAGTTAGGCTATTTTAGCTAGTTTACTAATTTTTTGCAAGTTTGACGATTATGCCATGTCCCACCGCATTGTTTACATTTAATAACATGTTTCTCAATTTGTGATGAATCCTTTGTGTTCTTCTACAACCCGACTGATATCGACAATCAAGTGCATTAATGGCACCATCTAGAGGGAATATATGGATATTGAAAATAGGAATAGGATTTATCACTGCTTGGTATGCTTGTTGATAATCTCAACTCGGTAGTATTGATTGAAAATTTGAAGACTTTATGGTTCACTTGTTCAGCCAAAGACTGGAGGATTAATACCAACAATTATCGTCTGAATAGAAATTAATAGGTATCTTTACATATGTCATGCGTTATGGATGTATTTGCTGTATCTATATGGCTTGTTACACTAATGGCTTTAATTGAGCGAACTAAGTCATATATATATATATATATATATATCCTGTTGTAGTTTAACACCTTAATAAAGATTTTATAAGATTACCAGTTTGATGAGAACCGGGTGTTGTAAATGGCACCAAAAATCCAATCGGATTTTGCCAAATTACATATTGAGAGATGAATTAAATATATTTGAATGTATATGTATGAAGTTAGACATTCAATATATATATGTCATTTTTGGCTGAAATTCATAGAATGAAATGTGTAAACTTGGGGAAAAAATAAGCATGAGATCGAGCATATGTGGAAAACAACATTTGTTCTAATTAGATTTGAGATAAAAGGCAGTGTGGCATGTATGTAGTTCAAGTATTAATGCTTGATAAAGTACTAAGAGATACATGGTATGTGCACCTCATGCACATTGCTGCTGCACTGATCAGCTTGGGCTTGAACGTTTGGATGAATAGTCTCGAGTTAATTTTCTTGCTGAAAATTTTAATTTGTAGTAAATTCCTATTTGAATTGATAATGGAAACTTTAATAGCTTCAGGTATTATAACAAAAATGTAGAGAAACATTTTTGATTTTGTAACAGAAACATTTCATAACGTTTCAGATATGACAAATATTTCTGATGTTTCTGTTACTTCTCCACACCTAAATATATGTGTGCCTGGTCCCTAGCAGAACACTTAACAACAAAAACTCAATTGTTCTCTCTTGAAGTCTCGCTGCTCTCTCTTCAGAGTATTTAGGCTTCGGGTGCTCGTATTTGAGCTGTGGGTGATGAGAAGTTTTTCACATGCGCAATATAAAAGCTTCTGAACTATTTTATCCTAGAAGGAATATTGCAATACCACGTGCATCAGGGAAGGGCATTATTTCTTCAGGGTAAAGTAGTCTGATGGTGACTGAGTCGGTAATATGTTCTTACACAATTCAATTAGGTATTCTATCCTAACTTTTTCAATTGTTTGTTTTCTGTCCAAAAACTGCTTTTTGATTTCTACTTTAAATTTTATATAATTTTTAAGTGCTGTCACTTGATTATCTCTTATAAATTGCCATTTTCACAATTTTAAATTATCTAAATATGATTTTTTCCTGCATGAAATACCAGTCTCAGTGTCAAAAAGAAGTGGATTTACAACTGGGTCGTTGGTTTCCATGGCAGCAACATTTTCATGGCTTACCATCCTCTTCCGTTTTCAACCTCTGCTCAGTTAGAAACATAATGCTTGAGGCAAACATAAAATTACAGAATGTATTTCCTCGTTGTCGCAGAAATACAAACAGAATATCCAAAAATGTGTACCATCTTAATAAAAATTATATTCAACTGCTTGGATTACACTTACAAAGATGTTTACAAGAATTGACACATATCCTTTGCTGCAATGGAAATACATATCTATGGTCTGATGTGAAAACAATGCTCTCTAGAGCCTTGCATCTCTTCGGTTACTGTGCTTGAAATTGTTTCAAAGTCTTCTGGAAACCAAATGTTTGTATTTTATTATATCATTATGATGCTGTCAGAGATCATTCCTCCAATATTTTTGGTATTTCTCCGCTTTTTAGCTTTTAAAAACAAATATCATCAGTGCTAATTCCAAAGCAACATCTTTCATCCCACAAATAGAAAGTTATTATGAATATACTTGTGATCCCTTGTAAAACATGAATGATCATTATAAGAAAAATCACTCGCAATCTAATGCTCTGTCTGTCAGGTTTTATTTTACGTGTTGATTTGGGCTTAATACTAAACTTTAAATTGAACAAAGTGGAAATAAGTATTTTGAAGATTTATATATTCACCTTGACAATAGTGGATGAAAACTTAGCAATGTACTGCATTATTGTATTAATAAGAAGCTAGTTTCGAGTAAATATCAGTTTAAAAATAAAACTTTATTCTATAACATCCTAAATACAAAATAAAATAACAGATGCAGAACAAATGAAAATAGCGAATTAATCTTTTGAGCTTAACAATGTCATTCATTCGAAACATTAAATTTAGTGGATTTTGATAGTATCCATCTTTTGAACAGGAATGCAAATGCATCATACTCTGGAGTAATATGACCTCATCCCTTGACAGTTGTAAATGTCATGTTGTTGGTATAAGTTCTACTGTGTGTGCATATCCAGAAAATATATATAGATTAACTTTCAGAAATCTTCATCAAGGTAACAAAAAAAATAAATGCTGCTTGGTTTGGAACCTACCCTGCAATTTGTTCTTGAACAAGCTAGTTTCTCCGCTTAACTATAATGGGATAGCTCAAAGATCTTATACCTGCTTTAGTTGGAGGTTAAGTGATCTTATACATGCTTTAGTTCAATGGTGATATGCATGATTTCTTGACAAATTCGCTCACTGGCCAAGTTCTTGAGTTGCTTAGGGAGGGCGAACGAATTTTTAAAAGATTCACATAATGGAAGTATAAGTTTCAAAATATTTTCCCTGAAAGTTTGTGGCCTATACCTATTAAAATTAAAGTAAAAGCAAAGCAGACAGAAAGTCGCAAATTACAATTATATTATTGGAGCCTTACGCAACATTTCAGCTCTAAAAGTTGTTCGTCATTGTAGAGCTCTTGGCATTTCTATTTGTTAAATAAAGGACTTTGAGCCTAACTCAATCCCAAAAGCTAACTCAAGAAATGAGGATTGTCCAAGACCAAATGTAAAGACCATAATTTATTTATTTCAACAATATGGGACACTAACACGCCCTACACATGCCCAAGAATGAATATCTAGATAGTGAAATTATATGAAATGGGTGTCTTAATAGCACTGGGTAAAGCCAACATCAGGAATGGATAGCTCTGCCATCAGGTTAAAAAACGAATATGGGAACTAACTCAACCTCAAAAACTAGCTTATTAGGTGAGGATTGCTTAAGACCATATATAGAAACCACAACTTATTTATTTTACCGACGTGGAACATTAACACACTCCGCGCACGCCCAAAAAAGAACATTGGAAGTGTGGAATGATATGAAATGAGTAGTCCAACAATATTAGGTAACCCAACATCGGAAATGATGATCAAGAGGTGAGAATTGCTCAAGACCATATGTAGATATTATAATTTATTTATTTTACCGATATGGGATACTAGAAATATATTCTCTATATCCTAAGTTTATGATTTTCATATCCTAAGATTTTAATTTTCTCTTTTTTTTTTCACATTTTAAAAAATAAAAATTAATATTCTTAAACTAAAAATTATTTTATCAATTAAAGTAATAATATGATTTACTAACTTTTTCAAATTTACTTTTATGAATAATAAATTAAATATATTCGAAATTTTTTGATAATGTTACGTTTTGTTTTGTTTTGTTTTGAGATGTTATAGGAGAATGCTGTAGAAGTATCTGTGCCAATAAAATTAAAGAATACATTGAGAGTAAAATTATATGTTGATTTCATTTGAGAGAATGACAAATGCATCTCTACAATAATATGACAAATATATATATGTAATGAGTACAGAGGAAGTGATACCTAGCTAGAAAAGAAAAATTGAGGATACAGGGGTAGTATAACCTTGAGGACATTTCAAAAATTGAGCTTAGAATAGCTGAAGGCCCACAACACATTACTGCCCCATCCTGTATCTGTAACTGGATATTTCTCTGCAAGTTTTATGATTAGCAGGGAGCAAATTCCTAGCTATAAAGCGACTATTGAACATCAAATTGCTGGGAATTGGTCTTTTTTCGACTAAATATTTAAGTGGGCTCAAAATATTGGACTAAAATAAATAAACTTTATCCAACATTAAAAGATGAGCAAAAGGTAGACTAAAATAAACAACTCAAGTGTGGAGGTAACGGATAAGCCCCTTGAGGTATTATAAGTATTTGAAAGAGAGAAGACCTACATGGTGGTAGGTTCATTGCCAGCTACACATGCGCACACCATCACAGCCTACCCATCCGATCGTCACGGCTCGGTGTAGTTGGGCTGGTGTGGCATGGTTATGGGCACGGGGCTTGGGCTTGGATTAAATTAATTGGGCCTTTTCATCAAGTATTGATTTTTTGGTGCTAATTCATCTATTTTGAAAAGTTTTCAAACTCTTCCATTTTGATCAAACTATTAATATCTGAAAAAGCTAAAAAATTGTGTAAATTTCTAGAAATTGATTTTAGCTAAAAGCGCGTAAAATAATACTCCAGTAGATGCACTTAGATTGCATCCTTCAAACTTCTAGCATTGATAAAATAGCGGATGCATTGGAAAAATGTAAGTTAATTTTGACCACCTTTCAGCTGCAGCTTTTGCTCTTTAAATAAATCTCGAATTGCATCATTCCATACAAGCATTTTCAAACAGCATTTTTTACGCTATTTTATCACAAAAATAGAGTTTGTTACGCCTAAGTTCAAGTGATCAAACAGGGAGTAGTGCTGCTACTATTTGATATAGTCGTTGTATTTTGTGAGACGATGGCTAGTTTGCCATAAGCACTAATGCATGGCAAATTTATCTTAAAGATAGAGAGCTCCACTCTTGCCTCGACTACCAGTTGATCACATATTTCTACAACTGAATTAACAATGTTAAGACAAATAGCTATTTTTGTGATCATGGCATCCAACTAGTTTTTTGTTCCTCCAACCACTGTTCTTATCACCACATTAGTATCTATATCTGTTCCAGCTCATAGAGAGAGATTGAAAAACTTAACTCAGATTAATTTTAAGAGGTGGCAACAAAAAATGCTATTTTACCACATGATCTTGAGCTTTATTAGGTTCTTAAAAGAAGATGCTCTTATTGTACTTGAAGAGGATACTGATGTTCAAAGACGTGTAGTTTTTGATGCTTGGAATTAAAGTGATATTTTGTGCTAGAACTACATCCCAAATAAACTAGATGATTCCTTATACAGTGTCTATAGTTTTATTAAGATAGCTCAAGAGCTGTGGAAATCACTTGATAAAAAGTATTGAATTGAGGATGCATGTTTAGACAAATTTGTGGTGGCAAAATTCTAAACTAAAAGATGGTAGATTCTAAATCTGTCATGAGCTAAGTCTCAAGATTGCAATTTATTTTTCATGAAATTCATGTTGGAAACATGGTCTTAAGTGAATCCTTTCAAGTCATTGCAATTATTGAAAAACTACCGTCATTATGGAAGGATTTCAAGAACTATCTCAAACATTAAAGAAAGGAGATAAGTCTCAAAAATTTGATTGTTCAATTAAAGATTGAAGAGGACAATTGGATGTCTGAGGTCCAAATAGGCAAAATCAAAATTGAAGCTAAAGCAAATTTGGTTGAACCAAGTTCAAATGCAAGTGTCAATGTGCTAGTCAAGACAGCGAAGATTAGAAGGCTGTTGGCTTCCAAAGAAGAACAAACCAAATCAAGCCCACATGAATGAGAAAAAAGATTGTACCTCTGGATTTATTTGAGCTAAATCTCTCAATAGTGGTGTTTGAAGCTAATACTTTTGATAATTCGAGAGAATGCTGGATTAACACTGTGCCACGCGGTATATTTGCTTTGAAAAGTATATGTTCTCAACTTATACTCCTATCATTGAAAAGAAACTACATATTGGAAACTCGACAACAACTGATATTGTTGGAATGGGCAAGGTTGTTTAGAAAATGACTTATGGCAAGGAGCTGATGCTAAATGAGGTTATTTATGTGTCATATATATGCAAGAACTTAGTGTTAGGGTCTTTACTAGTGAAAAATGGTTTTAAGCTTGTATTTAAGTCAAACAAGTTTGTGCTTTCTAAGAATGGCTTATTTCTATGTAGACGCTAAGTGCAAAATGGGCTGTTCAAATTTAATGTTATGCTTCTAATCCAAAATGTTCCAGAGAATGATAATAAAGCCTTTAGTTCTGCTTACTTGATTAAGTGGTGTGATTTATGGCATGTTAGATTATGACATGTTAATTTCAACACTTTGTGCAAATTAGTGAATTTAGAATTACTGCCTCTATTTCAAATTGACACAACTCATAAGTGTAAACTATGTGTTGAAGCCAAAATGGCTAAACTTCTTTTCACTCTGTTGAAAGAAGCATGACACCTTCAGAATTAATCCACAATGATATATGTGATTTGAAGTTTGTGTGAACTAGGGATGGGAAAAAGTATTTCATTACTTTTATAGATGATTGCACAAGCTATTGCGATGTATTCCTTTTATGAAGCAAAGATGAAGCACTAGAAGCATTCAAGTGCTATAAAACAGAGGTTGAAAATCAACTTAGCAAATAACAAAACAATTAGAAGTGATAGAGGTGGAGAATATAGCGCACCATTTGAAGAATTTTGTTCAAATTTTGGCGTTGTTCATCAAACAACAACTCCTTACTCAACTTAATCAAGCAAATATAGAAACCAAACTCTTAAGGAAATGATGAATGCTATGTTGATTAATTTTGGGTTACCTTAGAATATGTGGAGGGAAGCTATTCATTAGGCTAACCATATCTTGAATAAATTAACCTACAAAAGGAAAAATGGAACCTTGTGAATTATGGAAATATCACAAACCTTCTTACAGATATGTCAAATTGTAGCGGTGTTTGAAGGTGGAAGTACCTAAGTTAAAACAACTAAAAATTGGGCCTAAGACTATTGATTTTATTTTCATTGGATATGCACACAATAGTAGCACCTAATGATTTTTGGTGCAAAAATCAGCAGTTCCTGATATAAATGAAGAAATGATTATTGAATCTAGGAATGCTGCATTTTTTGAAAATATCTTTCCATATAAAGATAAGAAAGAATCAAGTTCTCATAAAAAAACTTTGAAACTAGCAAGTTGTTCTCAAACTAATAAAAAACCAAGATGAAGTAAGAGGGTCAAAACAACAAAAATATTTGGCCCAAACTTTCTAAGTTATATATTAGAAAATGAACCATGGATAATTAGTGAAGCGTCATCTAGCCTACAAGCACCTTTCTGGAAAGAAGCTATCAACAATGAAATAGACTCAATCATTCTAAATTACATGTGGAGGTCAATCAAAGGAAATATATGGCAGATGACTCTATAGACAAATACAAGGCCAGGATGGTGACAAAAGAGTTGAAACAAAAGAAAAGACTTAATTTCTTTGATACTTATTCACCAGTAGCATGAATAACATCTATCAGGGTACTCATTGCAATAGCAACCCTCAATAACCTTGAAATACATCAAATGGATATGAAAATTGCCTTCCTGAATGGTGAGTTAGATTAAGAAATATATACGGAATAAACTAAAGGATTTTTTGTTCCCAGACAAGAAAAGAAAATGTGCAAACTGGTTAAGTCATTGTACGGGCTCAAATGAGCCTTGAAATAATGGCATGAAAAATTTGGCAAAATAATATTATCAAATGACTTTAAGATAAATGATTGTGATAAATATGTATACATGAAAGGTACTTAAAATGAATTTGTTATCGTTTACATGTATGTTGACGACATGCTGATAATAGGTAGCAATCAAGCTCTCATCCTGACTACCAAGAAAATGCTTATGAAACATTTTGATATGAAAGATATAGGTGCAGTGGATATCATACTAGGGATCAAATTAATTAGAACATCTGATTAACTAGTCCTTGCTCAATTCTATTATGTTGACAAAATTCGCAAGAAATTTAAAGTGTATGACAATTCTCCTATAAAAATATCTGTGGATCCCAATCAACATCTAAGAAAAAATACTAGTGAACTCGTATCTTAAGTGGTATACTTGAGAATAATAGAAAATTTGATGTTGCTCACAAACTATACTTACCTCGACATTGCGTGTTCAGTAAATAAGTTGAGTAGATTTATGAGCAATCTTGGCAATGAATACTAGAAGGCATTAATAAAGGTACTTAGCTTTCTTAAGTACACAATAGATTGTAGGTTACACTACACTAGATATCTAGTTGTACTGGAAGGATATAGTGATGTTAACTGGATATCAGATACAACAGACACTAAGTCCACAAGTAGGTATGTTTTCACCCTAAGTGGTAATGTTATGCCCTGGACGTCCTCCAAACAAATGTGTATAGCTCGCTCTACTATGGAGTCTGAATTTATAGCCTTAGACAAGGTGGGAGAATACGCAAATTAGCTTTGAAATTTTATCCTTATTGGCCTAAATCAGTTTTTGCGATGACAATTCATTGTAATAGTCAATCATTAATTGGAAGGGCTCATAGTAGTATGTACAATGGTAAATCTCATCATATCAGATGATGACATAATACCATAAGGTAATTGATCTCAAATGGGGTAATTTCACTTGACTATGTGAAATCCAAAGAGAATTTAGTGACACTATTAACAAAAGGCCTACCTAGCAATCAAGTAAAATACCTGTTGAAAGGAATAGAGCTAAAACCTTAAGTTTAATAACTAATATAGCGGATATCCAACTATGATGATTAGAGATCCTAAGAGCTTGGTTCAATGGGACAACTAAATTATGAAGGTTCGTGTGAGCACTTCCTGCCTTTTCTAGTGACATGAAGTGTTGCTTACTATGTGGGTACAAGGTTGAGTTTCAACTCTTAATGATTCCCAAAGCTAGTATAGCTGAGTATTGCAGGGTTCTCTTTGTAGGAGATCACCTATATAAGTGTGAAGATAGGCCACTTCATCGTAAACGCTTATGAATCCAAAATAGATATCAATGGCCAAAATAGGCATAACTAGAAAGAACTAAAAATGATAGGATAGCTATTATGTGAGTAATATTGTCTTGGTTTACACTAATGGATGAATAGTTTAAGACATTGTGTTCATTGATTAACCAAGTAAACACGGTAGTGCTTCATTAAGGAATGTTCAAAGCCACAAGCCACCTATCCTAATGCAATAGTTGCTCACCTAAACCCTTTTGTGTTTGTATTAACACATGCATCATCACTCGCATAAATTTCCATTCATGTGGGTGGACTGTTGGAAATTGGACTTTTTTGACCAAATGTTTAAGTGGGCTCAAAAAATTAATTTTTAAGAAATTGGTAATTGTTGTAAACTACGCCGTGGGTGGATATCAACAATGTGACTAATTAGCCAAAGTCAATTTCAAGTGAATGAGGAATTAATGGTCAAAATGAGCTACTTGCTAGTTGATTAAGAAGACTAGGAAAGAACTCAGTAGGTTGGAAAAAGAGAAACTCTACCCCACATTGAAAGATGAGTAAAAGGGGTTCTAAAATAAATAACTTAAGTGTGGAGGTAAGGGATGTGCTCCTTGGAGGTACCATAAGTGTTTGGAGGGGAGAGGATCTACATGGTGGTAGGTTTATTCCAAGCCACACATGCATGCGTCGCGCCGTCGTTGGCCCCCTGATCGGTCTATCGATCAGCTTAGCTTGGCATGGCTGAGATGGGCTTGGTGAGGCATAGTCGTGGGCTTGGGCTTGAATTAAATTAAATTAATTGGGGCTTTAGTCAATTTTTGGTCTAATTAAAAGGTTTCCAAATTCTTCAATTTTGACCAAACTATTAATTTCTAGAAAAGCTAAAAAAAGGTGTATTTTTTTGGAAATTGATTTCAGCTTCTGGGAGAGTTGAAAGCATGTAAAATAATACCTCCAGTAGATGCAGGTGGACTGCATCCTTTCAACTATTGATACCTCAGCTAATCTAGCATTGATAAAATAACTATTGCATTGGAAAAATGGCAATTAATCTTGACAACCTTTCAACTACAACTTTGGCTCTTTAAATTAGTTTCGAATTGCATCATTCCATACAAGTATTTTCATACATCATTTTTTGCACTATCTTGTCACAAAAAGAGAGTTTGATACACTTAAGTTCAAGTGATCCAATAGTGTGTAGTGCTACTACTGTTTAATACAATCATTTTATTTTGAAAGACAATAACCAGTTTACCGTAAACACTGGTACAAAATTATTTCCTTTTAAAGACAAATAACTTTACTTTGGCATCGACTACTACTTGATCACATATTTTTACTACCTGACTAACACAGATTCCAATCAGCTCTATATTTACAAATTCCCAGGAGCATGAGGAAAGTGTAACAAAGAGAAAATGCTTCATATGTCAACAGTCTCGACTATTCCTGTCCCTCTGCTTCTAGTTCAATCCCGCAGTTTGGCTATCAATTACCCTCGGCCACTTTAAGCTAATCTTAATGATTTTTTTATTACTATTTGTTAAGGAAATTAGAAAATTTTGCACACTGAATGAGTGGATGGTTTACATGTTAATACATGCTCCTACTTTATTTTGGAAGGTTGTCGCGGTACCTTCAAAGGGACAATCTATATTTTTAGGGCTTGTTTGGTTTCATTTTCAAAACTCATTTTTACGTTTGTTTACTATTATACAAATAAAATACATCACTTTTTACACATTTTTACTCATAATTTTCATTTTCATTTTCAAAATACATTATCCAATAAGTTATATGTCTTCTCCTAATATTCTGTATATCTTTTTTCTCTATTTCTTTATTTTTATTTCTCCCCATCTACAATATATTAAAATCAACATAATCATTATTTTTCCAACAGTCTATCCAAATACAAACTTATTTTTAGCTTATTTCTACTAATTAATTTTTTAAATTTTAGAAATGATGAAAATGAAAATTGAAAATGAAAGGGCTTAGTCAATGCCTGTATAGTGCCTCAGCTAATCTAGGCACAAAAAGAAGTCACAACTTCAATGAGTTATTTTTAAAAGGCATGTTAGATGTAACCTAGAAAATAGGATTTGATGCGATCAGATCCAGCCGCATATACGAATTAGATGAATACAATCCCGAATACAGTAAGTTATCATTAGTTGAATCATATTTCAACAAAATATATCTCCCTTTTCTCATGTCTATTTATTTGAGTCTATCATCTCGCGTTCAATTATTACCGGTATAGGTCCTGAAGAAAAAGACTGATGAACCTACTTGGAGCTATGTACTCTGTCTTTATGTTTCTTGGAGGAACAAATACCGCTGCTATATATCCAGTTAGTGGTAGGAGTAGAGAGAAGTGTTTTTCTATCATGAAAAGGTAGCAGGTACGTATTCAGCATTGCTTTATGCATTTGTCCAGGTAAGAAGAATGGAAGGTAATCTTTCATATTGACTACTCCAGACCTGGTATGTTTTAAGAAAAATTGACATGATGATATATGAACTAGATGGTTCCTAAGCCCTCATGAAAAAGGTAGTTCTTTAGGTATCAACAAACATAACCTAAGAAAAGTGTTGGTTCTAATGTGAAAAGAAGTTTTTACAGAGTAAGCTTGCTGATTTCTAATGGTTTTTCTAAGAGTAGGTGCCGACTAGCTTATGACAACCATTTTTCTTTGAGCATGTACAATATCAATAGTAAATTGGCTCTCAATCCCCCAGAATACTAACTTTGGTTCTAGGAAAAAAGAAGAGAGAATTTAGTGGTTTCTGAAATGGAAAGTTCCACTAAAAAGTCAATTCATATTACTACTCTTCTGTCTGGATGATAGCTGCTGCACTCACGAAACAAATCCTAACGAATGACAAGACCTCCTTCAAAGCTAACTATTTCATGTTTACTTCACTCGGTTCTACCTAAGAAAGCCGTTTTTCAATCTCCTCTTTTGCCTACACGATGTTTCGGTTTCGGTTGACGTAGAAAATTCTTAGCTCGCGACTTTACTGGAAACTGCAACAATGAACTCAATGCCTAGGAATTTGAATAATTTCCAGTATTAATTGTAAAACATGAATATTGAAGATCAAAGTGTGATGGACGAAGAATTTATCGTTCGATTTCTGATGAGGTGTGATTCCATTGAGGTATGCAGTGGGGAAGCCTTTTTGCATATTTCAAGTGAGACCCTTTTCTGATATTCACTTTAAGCAAAATTCTATATTTAATTACTTTGTAACAAAAACATATATAAAAGATAATATTAATTTTAATTAACTATTAAAGGATAAAATAAAAATATATTATATTAATATAATGGCCTACTATAAATTTTTTATCTTTTGTCTTATGGGCTATTTCAAATTGGGCCTTTATAGATAGGTCCCCAAAAATCACAATTTTTATGGTCTTTTTTGAATTGGGCCTTCAAAAACAATAAAAAAGCACATTTAACGGCAGTGCAAATGAATTGGCTCTACTTGTATAATTGTTGTAGACTATTTTAAGAAGTGTCTCTATATATTTGCCACTGGTTGCATTATTTTATTGTAGTGATTGCTATTAAAAAATCGTGACTACCTAAAATTACTTTAATAGTTCTTAAGAGTATGAAATTAAACATTTCACATGATAACATTAAAATTATTATTAATTAATATCTTAATTATTGATATTTGATATTTTGATGTTATTATCATTCATTTGGGCTATAAAAAAAAATTAAATTGATAATTTTTTTTCCTACTTCAAAAATTTATTCATTTGGACTTCTTTAAACATATGATTCTAAAATTAGAAACTATGAAGTATGATGTCGTTAAACGACAAGAATTAAAGAGCCTAATTTTCTTTGAACCGAAAGCACAAGAACTAGTTTAACTCGTTCCTTCTGTAATAAATGTCAATAAGGTATCGGATAATATATTGTTTATGTAAAATTACAACTATATTCTATCATTAATTAAGTTGAATCTTATTAATTGTTTAAGGGCTTGTTTGCTTGGCATATAGGATTAGGGAGGATTCACATCCTAATGATATATAAGTTAGAAATAACATCAAATATCACGTAATCTATTGTTTGCTTCGATTTTAGAAATTGGTAGTATCCCGCACTTGACACTATATAATGTTTGGTTGGCAAAATTGCTCAATGTGATTAAATTTTGTAATGTCCAAAATGTCCTAACTTTTAATAACATAAATTTCCAAAATGACTTTTTCATTGTGTTGTGGTTAGGGTTTTCACATGAGAAATAAAAATGATTTTTTCATTCCTCATCATTTTAGATTTAAAAAGATGAAAAATGGATCAAGTTATCTTGGCCTGATCTATAAACTAACTTAGCCCATGATACCATGTTGGACTGCAAAGGTATCACGACCACACAAATATGAAGCAAACAAAATAAAAGACTTGAAAATGTATCTACCATGCCTTATCATGTGAAGCAAACAAGTGCTAAGAATACAAATCACAATGGATTGAGGATATTATTTTGTTGTAATGCAATTATCGACCAACTCCTTGCTTAAGATTTCAACAATGGTAACAAACTATTTTGAATTTATCGCTTTTAATAGCTAGTGACTAAGAAATACAAATTAAATAAGAATCAAACACAAATGTAATATCACAACAAGATTTAACATGGTTTACCTTCAATTTTATAGTCTATAGTCACAATGCAAAGAGATAATTAAATTTATATGAATCAAATTTGAGATTATAGAGCTTTTAAATTCAATTTCACAACACCCATTTTTCTTGTTTTGTTTAATCACTCAAAACTCAATCCCAGTGGTACCTCAAAGTAATTCCTGCACTAAAAAATTGATCCCTCAAGAAAAGCCCCAATACAAAAGTCCTGATTATGAATAAAATCAGAAATAATAGAATGAAAGGTAAAAAACTCACCTATAAACACCGTGGTGCTCAGCATTTTGTTTCTGGCACCATGGTGCCTTTTCTGGGCTATTTCTCATTTCTTTTTCTTCAAAATTAAGACATTAGTTAACTACTGAAACATTTCTTTTTCTTGTATTTTTGCCAGTCCCATAAAGTGACACTCATTTGAGACTACAAACTTAAATTAAATCTAGACAATGCTTGAACTTGATAGTTGGAACAGACTACGTCAACATGCCTACATAAATCTTGTGTCCTAAACTTGTTAACTGAAATAAGACATTGAGATATAACGTAATATCTCAAACAAAGTAATACTAGACATCAAAATACTTTGTTCTCCAATGATATATTTGATTTTTCAATAAATATATGACGCCATGGCTATCATAGGATACTGTAACCATCCTAGGCTACATACCTATATCAACTGTTAACCTTTTTAGCTAAATTCCTTCCTTGACACCTTTAGCTAAAGTCATGTACTCTACCTGAGTAGTAGACAATGCAATTGAAGTTTGTAGTGTTGCCTTCCAATTAATGGCACAACTAGACAGACAAACCACATAATTTATCATCAATCTCCTCCTATGAAATTTTTTATTATAGTCTACATTCACATAACCAACTAGACAAAGTCAAGTTAGCTTTGTCTCAAAGATTTGTCTGCATAACCTCTAAAATACCTCTTAATCCATTTTAAAGCCTTTCAATGCATCTTCCTAACTAGTGTATATATTTGTAATCAACCATGTCATACATCAGGTGTCAACTAACTAGCATAAGACACGTTGGATATGTGGTCTATCTCCTTCTGAGCACTAAGAGACATCTCTACTGAGAGCTTGAAATGAGCTATAAGAGGTGTACTAATCGACTTCGATTGATTTTATTCCAAATTGCTCAAGTACTTTCTCAATATATTTTTGTAAAGACAAGAACAATACTCCACATCAAATATCTCTAATGATCCCCATACCCTAATTCTCCACTCAACTAAGCTTTCAACAAGTTGATTTCATATATATTTCCTGAAACAATCAACATATCATCAACAAACAATAATAAATAAACAAATTTCTGACACCACAGTCCCTATGATATGCATAGCTATAACACATGCTCCTAGTGTACCCACTTTTTATAATAAACGTATCAAACCTTTTTATACTACTGCATAGAGGACTATTTTAGACCATAAAAAGATATTCTCAATAAGCATGCTTGATCTTCCTTATTTGGAATAATAAATCCCTTTGGCTGACACATAAAAATGTATTTCTCTATCTTACCATGCAAAAATGTAGTGTTAACTTCCATTAGTACTAGTTCTATATACGAGGCACCATGGCAAGGAGACATGCATAGAAGTGTGCTTCACCATCTGGGAGAATAATTTGTGAAAGTGGATTTTGTCTTTTTGCATAAAATGACACTTCACTACTAATCGTGTCTTATAGTGAGCATCCTTAACCTTTCGGATTCACTAATTCCTCTTAAAGACCCATTTGTACCCAACTATCTTCTAACCTTTACACAAGTTCACATGTTTCGTTCTTGTGTAGAGACTTAATCTTTGAGTTTTAAGTGGTAATGAGTCTTAGTGTGTGATTAGATAATCTCTTACAAAATTCTTAGTCATTATTAATGCATAAGCAACCAACTTAGAGTAGCCAGACTATTTGGAGGTCTAATTTATCTTTTTTCTTTATCTTAAATAAGACGATAGTCTTGTAGTGACATATTTTCTTGTTGCTATTTTGGTGGTACTGAGTTACCATCAACTTTGTCGACTATATGCAGTTAGTTAGGTATTGAATCCTCTTTAGAGACTTCTTCTACAATGTCAATCTTTAACTCCATTATTCTATAATGCCATGTTCTCACTTTATTTCTTTGTCATTATATCAAACTTATCAATTGTTACACCTTTGCTAATAATAAGCTTGAAATAATTGTTACCAGTATACATAATCGATAACTTTTAACTCCATCTACATACCTTAGAAATATGCACTTTCATGACCTCAATTCAAGCTTTCCATCTTGGATATGAACAAAATGCCTTGAAATTCAACTAATTAGAAATAGAACCTAAATACTTCTCCAGAGGATTCATAGAGTCAATAATAGACACAAGCAGTCGATTGTGATCTATTTTCCAAATAATAAGTCATGTTGATAGCTTTAGCCTAAAATCTTTGGATAATTCAACATTTAAGAGCATGCATTGAGCTATCTTTAAATGAGTTAATTTTTTCAATTTGCATCTTCATTCTATTGTGGTATGTGTACACTATGTAATGTCTCATAATTCCCTCATTGTAGAATTTTTATAATTCCATTATAGAATTTCAGCCTATTATCGGTCTTCAAGCACTTCACCAACTTGCTAGTCTGCTAGCTTTTCAATTATGGTCTTCCATCGCTTGGACATGACAAATACCTTATCCTTGGGCTTTTGTAGATATATCTAAACATTTCACAAGAAGTCATGAATAATATCAACATGTATCTAGCATCATCTTTTGAGTGAACTTGAGAAGGCCTCCAAAGATCTAACGAGTATAGTCCAAAGTAACCTTGGTCTTGTGACCTACCTTGCTGAACTTCACTCTATGTAGCTTTCCAAGAACACACTACTCGTGGAAATCTATATGTTTTAGTTTTTTAATTGCAAAGCAAACAACTCTGACATCCCTTTCTCTCTCATATGTCCCAAATGTATATACGATGACTAAGAATATCTTCATCTATATCATATGATGAAGCTAGTGTTGTGTCTATAATTGTACTACCTAATAGAACATAGAGGGTATTTTTTCTCTTATCCTTGGTGACAATGATGCACTCCTTAGATCCTGGTGGATTCTACCTTGAGTATTATACTTGAAGCAATTCTCATCCAACATGCCCAACATTACAAAAAATAAAATAAAATAAAAGGGATATAACCACATTTTAATGTGTGGCAACAAATAACCTATTGCTACACTTAATCATATACCATGATTCTCATTAGCATGGTACTGTCTGCCATGGTCTAAGCTTGATACCACATTTACAAGCGTGGTGTTTGTAAAATCTATGTTTTCACATACAAATGTAAGGATCTGGATCTAATACCACACGTCTTTATGTGATCTAATATTCTGAGAAATTAGTTAAAAACTTAATATTGCATAATCAAATTGCTATGCTAGGCATATAATATTACATTTACCAACTGTAACGTAAACGAAAAATCATCACATTTTAATTTGTAAAAAGAAGCAGAATTACTTGCATTTCGAAGTGTGATGCTAGGCATATAATATTACACTTCTTAACTGTAATATAAAATACAAATAACCACATTTTTATTTGTCAATGAAAGTTTAATTAGTTACAATTTAAAGTGTAATGTTAAAATATTATTACACATCTTAGCTGTAATATAAAGTAAAAATCCCCATGTCCTAATTTGTCACAAGAACCGCAATTACTTACATACTAAAGTGTAATGCTAGGCATGTATTTTACCAATGCAAACCTTTTACCACATGTTGAACTACATTACAAAGTATATATACCTACACTTCCTTGAAATATAAAGGTTTCCCATGTAGTTAAGTGCTAGAACATGTGTTTATTCTTACACAAAATTTTACTAGATAACATGTAACAATAGAAATATCTTGTTACAATTCTTACATGTATGCACTTTTTGACTGCATCAAAAAAGTTGGCAACATAAATGAATTGCTTCAATTCATTACAATTCTATACATACAAAACCAAATTCCCAACCAGAATATTTAATTCATTTTGAATGTCAAAACTATATTCTTTGCATCTTCAATTCAAAACATAGTCTAAAGAATCCAGTCAATGCTAAAACATCAAATTCATCCAAAAAAAGACTACTAATCAAAAGGATCTTATGTCTAAAATATCACCAAAAGCACTTGATTCAACACTTGACATAATAATCCTGCATGCTAGACAAAATAACACCGTAGCTAAAGATGGACAAGTGAAATAAAGCCTCAGGTACCCTTGTATTGCGATCCAACTTCATCATCTTAATTATTGTCTTCTCGAACCACCTTAATGCAAAGAAAAAAAAGTAGCAGTTAAACATTTTGCAAAAATAATTTAAAACAACTATCTAAATGAAAAAAAATAAAAATTCAAACCATTTAAATCCACCCCAACTTTCTCAATCATAACAAAATTCAACAAATAATATTTGTCAAGCTATCACATTAATATTAATATGAAAATATGATAGAAAATCAACATTATAATTGTACAATAAAATATGCTAATTATACTATATGTAATAGTATAAAAATTTCAAGTCATTATTCTTAAGTCTCCAACAGTCTTAAGTATTCTGTGTGAGACATATATCTTGCAACTTTTCTAGGGAGAGCCAAAGTAAAACAGAGAAAATTTTCATTGACTTTAAAATAGAAATCACTTATATTCAAGTTTTAAACTTAGAAATACTTACCAAAGGTATTGGCCAAGCAATGGATAACCCTTGAGCATCAAAAATAGCGTTAATGTTCATGTACGGTCTCACTAAATCTTCATCTCCCTTCACTGCCACATTTATATGAGTTTTGTAATAGCTTTTTCCCAACACTTGTCCACCAACATTTGTACTAGGGTCCATGCTTTTTAAATATCCTTTAGCCACAATTTCATTTTGGTCCATAATACTCAATAGAGAAACATAACAATGAACTTAAAAATAAATTTACATTTAATATGTCATAACTTATACAAATAAACATGAAAAGAATTCTATGAGGTATTAGAAGCAATTATATTTTAAGTAGTTACTGTAAAATTTATATTTGAAAGTACTTAAACTTTACATATATTACTTACCCGAAGAGGCAGAAGATTATTAGCTGAGATTGGAGTTGAGATCCTATCTTCATAAGAAGAAGATGATGGACCACTAAGCTTGGCAACTTCATTTCTATTTTGCTCAAGTTTTCCCAACATTTCTTGAAGTGTTTGAATTAACCAAAAGCAAGATTTACGAGAAGATATCTCCTTAAGTACATGTTGCTGAATCACTCCTTGATTAAGCATGCATACTCTTTTGGGCTTCTTTGGGCCATTAACTATACCACAAACATCATCTCGAGAAACAACATCTTTTGATCCTCCAAGTTCATTGGTGAGTTCTTGCATTTGATCCTGTAAAGTCAAAAGCGAATAGATTTTATGTTCATCCCAACTTTCATATAAAAGATCAAGTTTATAGTCGATAATCCCTCAGTTTCCCAGCATCTCCACCTTCTACTGGATAATATAAACTAAATGTATCTGCCCAAGAAATTTGGTGTCCACCCTTTTTTTTTTCCTATTTCACAATACATAAATTTTGTACAAAATTTATGAGTTAACTAGCATCTTTCGAATTCCAAATTTCTTATTAGATTAGACTAAAACAAAAATTATAATCAAATTGTAAAACTTAAATTCTAAATTCCAGCAACAATTTTAGTTTGATATTATTTAGAATACTATATGCCATAATGCTATTTTCGTTTTCAAATGCATAGTGTATCTCAAAAGTTAGAATATAATGTAGCTAGGAAAGCCACATAAGATGAAAAATAAAACCTATCATGCTCTTCAAAACATAAATTTAATTCTTCAATTCAAACTTAATTTCCTTTTACCTCATCTGCCTGAACTTGTGCAAAAGATTTTCTTCTTGTCTTATGATTTAGTGTCTTTTTCTTTCTACTTTCCGTTCCCTGTGTGCTTGCTTTCTGAAAAATATAAAATGATATTAAATCTGAAGAAAAAATCACTATTAATATATGAAAATAGTATTATGCTTTATTTCACCTTTCCTTTTTCTGACCAAAACATGACAAGTCCTTTATACTGCTTTGGGATGACCCTATCTTCTGTTATGTTTATTAAATCATCCAATAGTAAGCTAGGGTCAAAGTACTTTTCTTTCAAGTCTTTCTTCCAATTCCTCCAATTGGTCCCAATTGTTTCTAGAATATCCACATCAATTCTAGGAGGACAAATAAACTTTAACTGCAGTGAAAACTTAGGCATTTAAATGTGTTTTTAAATATTAATTAATGATTAAATTTAAAAATGACTAATAGAAATTATACATTAAATCACCTTAAATATGGTTACTAGCTCCATTTTGTTGGATTGTGGCACTTTTCGCCAATCAAAAACATCAAAGGGGCAATATGTACCCATCCTGGCCAACACATCTTAAAAGTTAGAGTACTTTGAATGGTTATCATGAATTATTTGATCAAATTCATTGCATTCAATTGGAAGCTTTTTTCCTAGTAGTAAACCCCAAATTTCAGGCATTAAAGTAAGTCCTCTTGTGTTTTTCCATTGGCTTTCCTCACCTCTTTTAGAATATTTCAAAAGTCAACTAGATAAATAACCTCATATATAAAGCTATGGATAATTATGCATTGAAATATTGAATTTCACAATGTACAGAGACTAATCAATTAAATGTTTTGGCTACTTAACACTAGTTGTATGACTATTCAAAAATAAAAATAGTGTTGATAAGTCAATTCAAAAGCAAATGAATATATCTAGATGAATTCTAAAAGATAGGTCATAATAAAATAAAAAAAATGATTTTTGTTCTTGCCTTCCAAGAATGTAATGTTTGTGAGATTGTTTGGCAAAGGTTCGAATAAACAAACATTCAATTTCACATCTTTATTACTCTTGAAAATCCACATAATATTTAATTTCGTTTTTTACAATTAAACTAATTTAAGTCTTTGTACATGGCTAAGTTCCTTTTATTTAAAATATATAGTAATTTAGTTCTTTGTTTGCTATCATAATTATATGCTTCCATAGTACTTAATTAGAAAATTACTAATTAACAAAAATTCGATGATTATTTTTTGTATTTAAGTTAAGGGAAATTTAGATTTTATCTTCATAGGTCAAGGCACTCTCTTGTTAAGTTTCATTTTTTTTTTCTGTAAATTATATATTTTACCCAATTTATTGTTGATTGCTGATTTCTTTTGCACTTGGTACAACATGAGTACTATACAATGGTGTTAGGTAAGTTTTTATATAGTAAAAGAATAGAAATATATATATATATATAGATATATCATTAAAAGAATATTACTTTAGTTTTTCTTAGCTAAAATCTGATTATCTTTGCTAGCTTTTTTGAAATTTAAGTTAATTCAACTTTTATTGTAATAATAAGTACTATACAATATTCTAATGTCAGTGATCTTATGTGTGATCTCAAACAAATATCATGTTTATACATAATAACTAAAGAGTGAAACATTCGATAGCTAAAAATAACATAATATTTGGGAACTGATACATGACTAAATGTATAATAGGGAAAACATGCATTACAAACCCACTCTAAAAAAAAGTCATCCTCCATAGCAAATTTGATCTTATAGTACTCAAAAACAATTACACAGGGTTTAATTTGGACCCACGAAAGATTTTTCATTGCTCATCGTTAAAGAAAATGAAGATAAAGATGATATGATATGATATGCAGAATATGATCAATAGCTAGCATGTATCTTTCAAAGAAGATTCTTTGGCATGAATGTAAGATTGTTTGGCAACTGATAATTGACTTGCTAGAAGACTGTTGCTGTAATGAAGAAGCAAAATGGCACCAAATCCCATAACAAAGTTGCATTTCTTTGCTATCTAATTTTGGGTGAGCTATGAATCACAAATGTTATATAATGACATTAATGGCTAACGCCAAATGCCATGATTATTTGAAAAATTAGAATTTTTCACTAAGTAAAATCATTGAATGGGGATCCTTGTGGAAATTAGAAACTTACTTGTTTAGATTTTGTTAGATGGAGAACCATGCGAGTGGTGCACCACTACTTCTTCCCACTAGCTAGCATGAAACAATGTGTCTTCATTACTTGGACACTTATTTCTAGCCCTCTCCATTGCAAACAACCAAAGAAATGAAAAAAATAAGCAACACCTCATTTAGAAATAACCTATAATACAATTTGTACAACACACAAATTACAACTAAAATATCATAAGAGTCAACTAAGACATGTACAATTTTAAATGTATACAAAATTTAAATATCAATAGTTTTGTAACTTACTCGAAGTTGATCTATCATTAAATTAAGAATTTTCCAATTGACGACTTAATGATTCATCTTGCAATACACGTTTGAGGTTTTGAGTTCTCACCATCTCTAGTAAAAGAAATCATAAAAAAATATCATTTATGCTCCTAGACTTACGAGTCTACTTAGATAGCATAAAAAATTAAATCTAGTAGTGCTCATGATATACATTAGTGCTCAAGATATACTTTTGCATGTGGATGAACTCAACTCCAGTTACCAAAATGCAAATCTATATTCCAAAATCACATGTTACTTACAATTGGAAAATTATTTATTAAAGCTGGTTGTTTAATTTCTAGCTTCAACTTAAGTCTTTCACTCTTTTTGTAGAGTAGAGCTAGCTAGCTAGCTAGTTGTATCTCCACATGCATGTAAAATTAAAAATCTAAATATACCACAAAGAGAAGATAGAGTATATGACATCCCGCACTCCATTTTTCAAGATTTATAAAGTAATTATAGAAAAAGCAAAGCAACAAGAAAAATGGAAATAATCATAAAGACTTTTACATTAATTCAGATCTTACAAGTTTGGATTTCCACAGAAACTAAATTATAAATTTGTTTCTTATAGTTCTCCTTAAAGATCCAAAATCTTATATACTAGGGTTCTAATCACATTTATGTGACATAACATTCCTGTCCATTAATCAATCCTTCCTACTTAATAATAGTAATAAATGTGATAGCAATACTCACTGCATCACCAATTAACCCTTTGCACTCATCACATGACTAACTTCCCATTTCTTGGTTGGTCATATTGTTTTATAAGTTCACCTTAAAGACCACTTAAAGTTTTATAAGCAATGTCTAACTCGAATGAATTGTGCCTATTTTTGCTAAATTATTCTTGAACTTTGGAGTATCTGCATCATCCCCAAAGCCAACTATGTAACTAGAACAAATCCCCTCCCTTTCTTTCTTCACAATTTGACCCACTAACATGTGTAAAAGCAGTGACAGTTTTCTTTCTCAACCCACTCGAACAAAGGGAGCGAACCCAAAAAATCACAATCCAAAACCCAACACTGTCTTGCTAGAAATATTATAAGTTAGTGCTATTTACTCAACACCAATAGGTAACAAACATTCAAGTATCTCTTTTTTCAATTCACAACTAAAAAATTTTCTAAATAGAACATTCCAAGCTCTAAAAAAATGAAGAAACAAAAACTCAAATACTCAACATAATATCTATAAAAAAACAAAAATTAAGAACAAAGTGGAAAACAAAATAAGAAACCAAAAAATAATTCATAAACTTACCGTGCGACAGTCAATAATGTGCCTATTCTGAAAAACCCTATCCTGAAAGGCACCATGACAGATTACCTATGGCCTTAAGTAGATAATCAACTTGAGAAAGAGAGGGAGAGAGAGCATGCATTATATGGAGAATGGAAATTTTTAAGGGTTTGTGAGAATTGAAAGTTAATTAGATTGGGGCTAGGTTTTGGGAGAGAGAAGACGAACAGAGAGATAAAAACACGAGTGACAATAAGTGATATTTGGGAATTAGAAAGGTTTTTTGGTGGGGCAGCTAAAATTATATGAACTCTTTGGTGGGAAGTTTTCCATTTTTAATTTTATATTCAATTTTTTTGAGCCAAACGACAACATTCTTTAAGGGAAAAGAAAATATAAAAATGAATAATAGTACCTATTCCCACACTTTTCTAAAATTGTGATAATATTATGCTTATACTTACACTTTTACAAAATTGCAAGGCAAAAATGTGTAACAAGATCCCTTTTTTTCTGTAGTGCAAGAAAATCAATTTTTTTTTATTTTTTTTTCAAATTAGGAACTTGTCAAATATCTGATAATATTCTTACTATGTCATCATGCATCTTGATATTGATGATGTGAATCCCAACAACTCTACAAGTTGTATCATTCCTCATCAAGATATCACTACCAGCTATTAATTTATAAGTGGTAAACTAGTCTTTCTTAGGACACATGGTATGAGCACCTGGTATATAGAATCCATTTTGAATTCAAGTGGCTAGCAATAGCATTCATATCAATACCATCAAACTCATCCTTGGTAGCTCTAGCTACATTGGATTTATCCTAATAAGAAGATTCATTAGAACTTTTTTCTTTCACACGTAATGGGCAATTTCATTTTTAATGGCCTTTGTTGCCGTGGCCAAAACTTTTATACCTTATTTAGCCTAACCATCTCCACTACCCTTCCCCTATTGTTTCTACCATTTTCTTGCCAACCTAAGATTTTTTTCTTAACTTTAATACCACCTAGGATTTTTTTCTTAATTTATTTGAATTAATTGAGGCCTTAACATCCTCAGTTGAAATTATATCTCTTATATACAATAATGTAGTAATCAAGTGCTCAAAGGATTTAGGTAAAAAACATAGTAGGATTAAGGCTTGGTTCTCATCATCAACTTTTACGTCAATACGACATAAATCTAAGCTTATTTTATTGAAATAATCTATGTCATATTAAATAGGTGTACCTTTTTTCATCTTGAGCATATACATGTGTTGCTTCAGGTGCCAATAATTTGTGAGGGACTTAGTTATGTATAGGCTTTTAAGCTTCAACAATTTTTCTCCAAGTTTGTATTCTAAATAAAATTAAAAATATAAAATAAAGGTGTAAAAAACAAGCCTTGGAACACCATGGTAACAAAACAAGGTGTTGTGGTGCCTAAACAACTTTAGATTGTTCCTCATTTATTTTTCTTTAAAATTGCAAGATAAAAGATAACAATTAATCTCTATAATTACTAACAGTATGAAAACTTTTTTATGAGAACATAAAAATTTATTGTTAGTTAATATATTTGATTATAGATATTTAAATTTTAGGCTAATCAAATTTAATTATGAATATATTAGAAAAACATCCCTTAAATCTATATAAAACCATATCCAAACAATACAAGAATTATTTAATTGATAATTCAATTATTGTTTGATTTTTATTTCAAGCGTGAGATGATTAATTTATGACTTGTATATAGATTTTTTTAGAAGAGAAACTTGGAGAAAATATTCCTTGAATATGAGAAATAAAGGTGAAAAGTTGGTAATATTGATACCGAAGATATTTTCGATTACTTCAAATTAGACTATACTGTGGAACCCTTCTTTGATGTGCAAATTCCAACTCTCTTCAAACAACTTCAAAAATGATTTTCAAGGTTGAAAGTTGTGTCAAACTATAGATGGTTTTAGGCATTCTACTAATACTACTCTCGTTAATACTAATTTTGCTTCCACCATTAGATATAATGAAACTAGTTTGATCTCATGAAACATGCTAAAAATAAAACTCTTTTGGCACAAACTCAAAGTGCATAACTATTTTGCTTGTACAATGCTCTCTGAGCAAAACAAGGTGTAAAACAACTCATTGATTATAAAAATAATAGAGGTTATGTCAATGTGTTGTATTAATATTCAATGATTTCTTATCAATGGCAAGTCCTTTTTTTATAGAGATTAATGGTGCCTTCCATAGCGAACAATGGTATAAGTTTTTGCATAAGCCAATAAATAGACACAATTGATCAAAGTTTGAACTTAATTATTGATTTCCTAAAAGGTCACTACTAGAGCCTAATGTGAGCTTCTTGCATTGGAGCACATGACTCTTTGTCCGGGCACTTGTGCTTTGCGTGCCCCCATGTAGGTTTTCATGCACGAAAACACAAGACATAATGCCTTGACATTCGTTTTAATTCTTCCTCATCCATTTTCGTCTATACCAGATCACTTTATATAGTTGTAATTTTAAAATATTTCGATAGTTAATTTAGTTAGTTTATAAGCAAAGTAAGTTTAAATAACCCCTTTGGACTTGATACTTATATAATTGAGATGATAAGATGATGCATCACATTCAAGTTCATTTATATTGTTAAAAACGTGCCTAGTTTAGAATTATGAGGTTTTGATTAAATTCTACAAAAATATGAGAATGCATCTATTTTTCATTGCATATTGAATTGATTGTTGGTTGCTATTAATTGCTAATAATTGATATTTCTAAGTATATATGCGTTAATAATTTTACTATATATAGGAAAGGAAAACTCCATGCATCTATAGGTACAAGTTAATTCAATATAATTTTGAGAATCTAGTTTTTGCCTAATAGTATGTAAAATTAATATCAAATGTCACCAATTAATACCATTACATATATTCTCATAACTATAGGAACTATGACCTGCAATCTAATACTCTACCAAATTTTGGTTTTACATGTTTAATTTGAATCAATATTGAATTTTAAATTGAAAAAGTGAAAGTAAATGGCAGTTTGGTTATGTTTCATTTTCATTTTTAATTGTTTTTACTATTTAAAAATGAATTATCAACAACTTATCATCATTTTTACTAATATTTCAACTTATTTTCATCTCAAAATACATTTTTCAATAACCTACATATTTTCTCCGAATAGCCTATATATCTTCTCTCTCTTCTTTATTATTACTATCTCTTTCAACTTACAACCTACTAAACCTTATATAATCATTACTTTTCCAACAAACTATTCAAATACAAATTTATTTTCAATTCATTTACTCTAACTAATTTTTTAATATTTTAAAATATTGAAAATGAAAATTGAAAATAAAAACACAACCAAACTCCCTAAAAGTGTTGTATATATTTATGCAATTCACCTAAAAGTGGATGCACTCCATTATTACTATAAAAGGCTTCAGAAAAAACGAAAACAACATTTTGAAGATAAAGCTTTATTCTATACCATCCTAAAAAGAAAATAAAAATAATAAATTCAAAATAAATGAAAATAGTGAATTAACCTTTTGAGCTTAATGTGCCACTTGTTTGAGACATCGTATTTGGTAGATTTTGAAAATACACAGAGGATAAAACATGGATATCTCAATGTTTGCATAGTTTTTCCAAAATTGCAATTACAAGATGAACATAAGAATTGATTTTGTCCTTATTCTAGATAGTATCGGTAATGAATTTAAAGGAACAAGCCAAATAGCTTAATTTTCCTTGAACTCATGAGAGTTGACATCTATAAATATCCAAATTTCAACTTATTTTTTAATTGTCACTACTAAAAAGCTTTTTGCTTATGTTCCTATCATAGAGGCTGGTATGAGATCTATATTCTGCACATAGTTGCACATTCTATAGGCATGTACTATGGAGCAGTATGACCTCCTGTCCTCTTCCCTCACAGTTGCAAACATCAAGTTGGTGGCGTGAGTCCTAGTAAACCTACATACCGCAAAAACAATAATATATATTAACTTTCTCAAATCATTACAAAAATAACAAACAAGAGTTGTTGCTTGATTTGGAGCCTGCCTTGCAACTTGTTCTTGAACAATCCATTGTCTCCATTAATCTACAATAGGATAGTTTAGGGAGTTTATCCAAACTAGAGTTGAAAGCTAAGGGATCATCATGTCATGATCACCACAATATACGTAGGGAAACAAAAGTGTCAATTACATAAAAGTAATGTCATGTTTAGATGAGCATATGCATTTGCATTACCTATATGTGAGAGACATGTAGCCTTTAGTGCTGAGATTTGTGTGATACGACCTACTATCCCTAATTGTAGCAGTGTAAGGCAAACTAAAATTGTACCTAGTCCATTTACTTATACTCCCTTGCATTGTACATAGTAATTATTTTAACATCTGATGGTATATTGGCTATGTATTTGACTTTTCTATCCTATATTATATTAAAAATGTGCTTTTTGAATATGGGGGGCTTCTTGGTGTCATGCTTCAAATTCAGGACACAACACGGTAGTGCTCCTAAACCCAAAGACTTAAAGACACTAAGCCACAGTTCCAATATAACATGCTAAATTCCCAAAAATTTTATTAAACAATTCCAAAAATAAATTGTCACAATGAAAGATAATTCAAATTCTTGTCCTAATATTCAAACTCGAGTACCCAAAACCTCAAACAAAATTTCATAATCAATCTAACTAGAAATTTTAAACATCAAATAAACCTCTTCTAAAAATACAAATCTGTCATTGCCATCCCTAGAACTGCTCATCTTACTTATCCTAAACTAAGTTATTTGCAACATGGAGAATGATATTTTATGAGTGACACTTCACCCAGTAAATAAATCCCCTTCTACTCCTATTAGATTTAAGCATGTATAAATATCAAACAGAAGAAATGAAATCATTGAAGATAAAAATATTCGCTTTCATTTTTTTTAATAACAATTAGATGCAAAAATCAAGAATTATCTTATCAGAATCCTAATATATACTTTTAGAGTAACTCAGAATAGAAGTTACACTACTTGTTAGAAACTTTCAATTCATTGACTAACAATGCTCGTGAACTCTTGGGAATCTAATTGGTTATCTTGGCGAAGATTTAACTACAATGTAGTTAAGTGACTTCAAAATTTTTAGCTATAATGCTATTAAGTGGCTTTAGAAATCTTAACTATGATACTGTTAAGGGGCTTCAAAAATCTTAACTACAACATTGTTAAATGGCTTCATAAATCTTTTGCTATTACAACCCCATAGCGCAGTTACCAAACTTATTCCTATCAATAGTTTCTCAATTATTTAGAGTATAGATCATTTTTATTATTTTTATTTCAATACAGAATACTATGTTTCAGGCAAGATTCATAATTTTCTCTTTTTCTTTTAAACTATAGCCTCGTTAAGAGGCTTCAGAATTCTTAATTATAATGTCGTTAAGGCTTCACAAATCTTAACTGCAATGCCATTAAGGGGCTTCAAAAATCTTAATTACAATGCTGCTCATGGCCTTTAGAGATCTTAAACTACAAAGTCATTAAATGGCTTCAAAAATTTTTTGCTACTGCAACCCTGTAGCACATTTATCGAACTCATTCTTACTGACAGTTTCTCGATTATTCAAAGTATAGATTCTTTTTATTATTCTTATTTCAATAGAGAACACCACATTTCATGTAAGATTTTACATACTCAAATCCTAAAACAAGTTTTATGCATGCGAAGAAAATTTTTATGAACAATTAAATAATTATAGACGGAATAATTCTTCCACAAGTAAACTATTAGAATTAAGGATTCAAAATGCAAAATTACCTATTTTGATACAGAAATCATTTATGCAAAAAATATATTTTCAATAGAAAGAAAATAGACATTTACTTACTATTTCATGCAGAAAACATTTATGTGAAAAGAATATTTTCAATAGAAGGAAGAAGGAAATTTACTTATGCCAAAATCTTAAAACCCAAAATTTATTTCCCCCAAATTTGATCTACTATTTAAGCATTCTCCACTAATTCTACTATGAAAAAATAGAGTGTTAGCTAACTATTACCATATTTCAATAATTAGGGAATATCTATATTGAAATTTTGAATAAAAATGGTGATATAGAAAAGAAGGACCTAAGATTTCATATGACCTATATTTTTATGGTTTTGGCTAACCAATATGATTATATATCTTATGAGGGTTAAAAATTATCCAAATAGAGTTTTAAAATGGTGGGAAGACCTCTAGAATTATCCATCTATCCATAAATCCAAAAATCCCATAAGAATTAATTTACATAATCTTTAACTTGATAGTCATGGACCCGTAATTACTTCATAATAATTTGTGGGTTTATTTTCTTCACTACTTATAGGCTTAATCATAACCTAAAATGAATTAAATAGTTTGGGTTGTTATTACACCTAACCTATAAAACACCAATACCATTTATGGTCATACTTTTATCCTAGTTATGGGCTAAATTACTTAAAATGAATTAAATAATTTGGGTTTACTAATATATCTCAAGTACCTAATTAAATGTGGACCAAAGATTCATAGTAACTAGCTTAATCCTTAACATAAAGCTCAATATGTAAAGTTCTCATCAAATAATTGACTTGATAAACCATACATCTTCAATAACAACCAAGCAATTTTAACAAATTTATTAATAATCTAAAGTCTATGTCCTCAAGATTGCAAGTAAAAATCAAGATAAGTAACTAAAATAGGATCCCTAATAACACAAAAAAGAAATCAATTTATATCCCATACTTATTGAATCCCTTAAGTGTTGATCAAGTTTAAAATAAATTGTATGCTCAAATTTTAGGAGACACAAGAATATCAGTGAAAAATCAAAATCAACTAATATTACTTCATTAATCCTAACATCCAATATTATACATATCCATTATTTTTTTCCTCAAAAGATAGGAGATCAATACAAACCATGCACTCCTTATTCTAAATCCCATGACATCGAAGCAATACCTTAATGAAATTCAAGTACTTCTAGAGGTATGATTAGTAATACTTCTAGAATAAATTATAATAATTCATCTAAAGACTTGGGGTACTACAATTGGACATTGGGATCATTAGCCTAAATTTCAACAATCTTTTCTTCTTTTGCTTAAGAAAACAATATCAGACAAGAGTGGCAACAATGAAATATATGATTTTTTGTTAAATTTGATTACAAGCTGAGTTCTTAAATTGCTTAGGAAGAGAAGAAATTTTCTAAAATTCATATAATGAAAATATAAAGTTCAAGATATCTTTCCTTAAAATTTGTACCTTGTACAAATATCTAATTATTTTGTTGGAGCGTTACTTGACACTTTGGTGCAAGAGGTTGTTGTTGTTGTAGAGCTTTGGGTGTTTCTCTTTAATAGATCTTCCTTCTTTAGAATAAGGATAACATGTAGGTTCCAAAATTTGTGCATGCTCCAAATTATCAGCTAACTAAACACAATCAAAATTCAATTACAAAAGAGATTTAATGGATAATTAATTTGCAAAAAAAAAGGGTGTATTTCTTGCATGACGAAAAGTTTGAATATTCTGACAACATAGTACATTGTTGAGATCTACATTTATGTACTTCTCTCTACAACTTCTCTACAATTATTGTGGAACAAAATGATCAAAAATTGAAACTTCAGCATTGGTAGTTTTCTATAATCGAACAATTTTTTTAAATAAAATTTGACCTTGTAGAGTTTATAAGATATAAGTCCCATTTGTCCCATTTCATGAGCAAATGGTATCTTATAGTTATCTTCATTTGGAAATGTCCCTGGACTGCCAAGCAAGAATCCTCGAACCAAATAATTCAAAATCTTAGTACAAATTACTTGATGGAGGTATCAAGTTTTGTGCTAAAATATATAATACAACAGATTACAAACGTTGAGGTTAATTTGTGGATTGATTCCCATCCCATTCCCTATATTGCAGCAAAGAGTTATAATGTGGAGAGATGATAACAAGAATAATAATGAATAGAATGATTATTGTTATTTTCTATGGACCAATTCAATGAAGAGGTATCTAATGATCAATAGAACAACTAATTTAAGCTCTCACCTTTTGATATTATCTGAGCAATAATTGGTAGTGTTATGCTTGTATATGAGTCCCCACTAATACAAAATAGTTAGGCTTGAAATAAATTCAGTATGATCAACATGGCACTGTAAATATGTTTCAGAATATACAATTAATTTAGGAAGAGCTGAAATGACCTAGTATAGATTGTGATATCTTGTACACTTTCTTCCATTTTAAAATATACAATGCTTAGCAAGATAAAGAATGGACTAATTATTTCTTGAAAGAGGTATATTGTTAAGGATCCAATTTAAAATATTTAAAAACTGAAATCTAATTTAGATTACACCAATCCAAGGATCTAAATCATGCTTATGTGATGGATTCAGGTTAGATTGTTACCTCTCAAGCAAAATCCAACCAAAACTTGAAGTCATGCTTCTCTTCCTAAAAGCAGATTGCTTCTGGTGCAGCAAAGTGTGATCAACTTTTGAGTGGGCAAATCACATCAGATTCAAGCCAAATCTAGACTAAATTTTTAAAACTCAATGGATAATATCCAGTATAAATTTTAGCAACAAAGTCCTTTAGAAAGACCTTGAACAAAATCTAGAAAGCTTTTGCCAAAACAGAGGATTACCAAAGCAAGCAATCCGAAATTCGTCTTGCCTCTAATGCCAAACTCCACACACCAATGGACAATCCTTTTATCCTTAATTCATATGGAAAAACTAAGAATAAAGAGAGTTTAGTTGGAGGCCGAAAATGGCAAGGGAGGTGAAGAAGAGAATGAAGCCTCAACACATGAAAGAACCACTTTTCGAGGGATTTCAAATGCACAAAATGTGTAGATTAATCTTAACTTGGCCACCCCCTCTCTATATCTATATATAGAGGGAGGATGGTGTGGCATCACACCATTCCTCAAGGTGGGGGGCACCACCTAAGCATGCCAACTTTCAAGCATCTTGCAAGTTGCATGTTAATTTGTGTGAATTTGAATTTCATTTGGATACATATTATATCATGAAATGTCCACCAAATAAATTCTAATTCTACTCCAAATGAACATTTAATTTGAATTCTCCCTCCAAAATCAATTCTTCATTTCAATTAAATTAAACACTTTAATTTAATTGAACTTTGACTTAACCTTTAAGTCAACTAACTTAACTCTTTAAGCTAGTTTTGTTAACTTAACACTTTAAGTAATTTGACCAATTGATAGTCATGTGGCACCAAATTATATTAACACTTAATTTAATTGGTTTTGATTTAACTCTTTAAATTAATTTGATCAACGTAACAATTAAATTAATCACGCCGAGATAACTAAAAATTGTGTCAACTGATTCCCTCAAATTTTCAGCCACCTTGGAATTCTTTTGACACGTAGAAAATTCCCCTCAACATTTAGGATTGTTGATTGGCTTTTTTGTGTGACCATTAAGTTCTACTGCTCATTGGACATGGGCTCACAACCTTTGTGATTTTAGAATATCATATATTCACATTAGTTTAAACTCCTTTAAACTAACTAACTCAATTCAATTAATCTTTATTAATTGAACAGTATCCAATATCCATAGTTGATGTCCAACCTCAAGCCCATGGAGCCCGACAATTGGCCGAATGATGCTTTTGGTGAACTATTCTAGCTCTACATGTACTATGCAAATATGGTCCTTCCATCTCCTATTTTCATGAAAGAGGACCAGGGCAAGATATTTTTCGACTCTCTAATAGCCTCGATACTACATATCTATTCTTAATGTTCAATTCCAATTTGTGACCTCATCTTTTGAAAACCCCCTTTCCAAATTATCACATGGCCTTGGCCAAGGACTCCTTGGAATTGATCATCATAAAATGCATAGGAGATGTATTTTTTCTTTATAAAGACGAGGAGTCAGATCCCATCTTAGATCTTATAAACCTCCATGTCTAAGTAACTTATGCCAATCACCACCAGAATGCCAACTAAGTGGCCAAAATGGAGTCAAAGCATGAGGATCTAGACACAAGGTTACAATGGATCATTAGGTCAAAGGAATAATTATATGAACTAGTGTAAGTTGGAGAACTAGTCATTACCAACTTTCTACTACACTTATCTAGTGGATTCTTTGGGTGGGTCTCCAGTGCTTTATTCTCTAACAAGTACTCATATTACATATCTAGTGGATTATGCATTGTAATTGCAAGTTTATCCAAATCTTAGATGCCTTGTCTCATAAGATTTTATGACTTGGGATATTTGAGAGCTCAACTGAGTAAGACTTATTCCATGATCACCACCTAGTGTGTGATCAAGTTCTGTAGTCTTGTGTGATATAAGGGCTTTAATCATATGCTAGTGAAGAAATATATACTTAAGATGAAGATGGCCATTTATAAGAAATATCATTCAATAAAGATTGTATCACAAGTAAAATAGTTTACATGCCAATCTTATTGGCCTGTAGGGCGCTATTACAAAAATCCCCCACTTGCCCTAAAGCCAATTCCACATAGTCTTGAGACCCATCTTTATAAGATGTCCTTTACAGACCTTTTGCAATAGGGGTTTGGTTAGTGGATTTGCTATATTCTCTTCTAAGGCAATCTATCTCATTGAGATGTCGCCTCTACCAAATGATACCATGTATCAAATGATAATTTCTCAAAATGTTCTTAGATTGCTTGTGAGATTTTAGCGCCTCAGCTCGTGCAATTGCACCATTGTTGTCACAAAAGACAACCATAGGCTTAGACATGTTAGGCACTATGTATAACTCTTAGATGAAGTTATTGATCTCTAAACACCTTCGTTTGTAGTTTCTGACGCTGCAAAATATTTTGTCTTAGTAGTTGAATCAGCCATGGTATCTTGTTTGGAACTTTTCCAACTTACCACACTGCCATTAAGGTAAAATATAAGTTTAGAAGTGGATTTTAGGTCATCTACATCATATTGGAAATTAGAATTTGAAAGCCCCTTAGGTTTCAATTCTCCATTACCATATACTAAAAATAGTTCCTTAGTCCTTCTTAAGTACTTAAGGATCATTTTAATGGCCATCCAGTGACTCTCACTGAATTGGATTGGAACTTGTTTGTAACACTTAGAACATGTGCCACATTTGGTCTTGTACATTGAACTCCATATATTATGCTTCTTATGATGGATGCATAAGGTATCCGAGACATCTTTTGTCTCTTTGCCTCAATCTGAGGGGCCATAGACTTAGAGAGATAAATACCATGTCCTATGGAAGAAGTCCTTTATTGGATTCTTCCACACTAAACTACTTTAGTATTTTGTCAATGCATTGGTTTGGGATAACCCCAACTTCTTTTTCAATCTATCTTTATAGACATGTATTCATAATATGAAAGATGTTTCTCCCAAATTCTTCATGGAGAATTGAGTAGATAACCACACTTTAGTACACTCTAACATGCCTATCTCATTCCTAATGAGAAGAATGCAATCGACATAAAGTATAGTAAACTATACACTATTTCCACTCGTCATCTTATACACACAAGGTTTATACATATTTTTGACAAAGCTAAATGATTTGGTAGCATTATCAAAATGTATGTTTTAACGTCAAGATGTTTGCTTGAGTCCATAAATGGATCTCTAGAGTTTGCAAACCTTTTTCTCACTTTTCTTAGATATAATACCATGTGGTTGCTCCATATGGATTTCTTCTTCAATGTTTCCATTGAGGAAAGAAATTTTCACATCCATTTGTGATATCTCAAAGTCATAATATGCAGTTATGACAAGTAGAATCCGAATAGACTTAGGCATTGCAACTAGTGAAAAGGTTTCCTCAAAATCAATATCGAGTCTTTGAGTATAACATTTTACCATTATTCGTGCATTAAAGGTTGTAACTTCTCCATTGTTTCCTAGCTTTTGCTTATGGATCCATTTGCAACTAGCAGGAATGATTCCTCTTGGTGGAATTATCAAAGTCTATTCTTTGTTGGAGTGCATGGAGTTTATTTTAGATCTCATGGATTCAAGCTAATGCCCAGAGTCTATGTCCAACATAGCTTTCTTGTAGGTCTTCAAATCTATATCCAATTAGCATGTCTCATGAAGAAATCTAAATTTTTTGGGTTGCTTCTTTGATTTGGTTTAACCTACATAGAGGATGTGAGTAAGGCTTATTACTTGTTTTCACCACTTGTGGGATTTGTTGATCATCTTGAACTTCATCAAGTTCAATAATAATGCCTTTTTTATCTAATAGAAATTTCTTTCTAAAAAGGTGGCATTCTTTGAAACAAACAACTTTTGTTCTAAGGGATCAAAAAAGTAATATCCTATAGAGTTTCTAGGGTATCCTACAAACTTGCACAAGGAAGATTGTTTGTCTAACTTGTCTCCCACTAATTGTTTCATGTATACAGAAGACTCCTAGACCTTTAAATAATGGTAAGAGGGTGCTTTGCCATACCATATCTCATGTGCAGTCTTTGTCATTGACTTTGAGGATACTGTATTTAGTAGTCTCAAAGCTATTTCTAAGGTGTATCCTTAAAAAGATATAGGCACATCGGAGAAGATCATCATAGAACATACCATGTCCAACAAGGTACAATTTCTCCTCTTGGCTACTTCATTGAGTTGGGATTGTTAGGTGGAGTCCATTGAGAGAGAATCCCATTTTTTTTTTTAGATAATTCAGAATTCAGTACTTAAGTGTTTTCCTCCTCAATCCAATTGAAGACTTTTAATACTAAGTATTTTTTGCTTCTCTAATTCACACTTATACTCTTTGAACCTTTAAATGATTTTAGACTTGTACTTTATAAGAAACACATGTTTGAATTGAGTGTGATCATCAGTGAAGGAGGTGAAGTAAGAATAGGCTCTTCGTGTACTAACTCGTAGTGGACTGCACACATTTATATGGACCAAATTCAAAAAACTTGTGCTTCACTCCAATTGTCCTACAAAAAGAGCTTTGGTCATTTTTCCCTTCAAACAAGACTCATAAGTTGGAAGTTCTTCAATGCCACTAACATTTAGTGCTTTGAGAGCTTCTGTCTTGTTCATCATATTTTTAGAGATATGCCCAAGTTTTAGCATGCCATAGAATGGCATCTTCTTAAATATCTATTTTTTTTTTTACTAAATTGAATGTGCATTAATAAGTTTTGAGAATCTAATATGTACAATTCATTATTCAATGTACCTTGAGCAATTAAAGAACCGTTCTTTAATGCCTTCAATTTCTCATTAGATTTTGAAAAATCATATCTTTCATTATCCAAAACGGGAATTAAAATTATATTTTTCATAAGATTTGATACATAGAAACAAGAATCAAGTACAATCATAGAATCTCCCAAGTCCAACTTGGTTATGCCTTGGATAATAGCGACAACTTTTGCACCATTTTCAAAGCGAAGGACCATATCCCCTTCATTAAGGCTCTTTCTTCTTTTCACCTCTATAACAAATTACAAAGGTGAGAACCACAAATGGTATCAAATACCTATAAGGAAGAATTATTTGTTAAATACACTTTAATCATGTACATGCACTTCTCAATGGTTGCAAGAAATGCTTTGCAATTTCTTCTCTAATGCCCTTTTTCGCCACAATAGAAACATGCAGTATCTATTTTAGCCTCTTTCATCTTCTTAACTCCCTTTGAACCTTTCAAGGGTTGCTTCTCTTTCAATGAAGAACTTTTCATTTTCTTACTCTTCTTTCCTAGGACTTTTTGGGTCATTGGGCTTTGGAGAAGGATGCAAGCATAAAAGGCTTTTCCTTTTTCATAGTCTCCTTGATGGTAACCAATGTGCTCACCAATTCGTTAATTATCACCTCATTCTTAGGCATATTAAAGTTAATAATGAATTGGTTGAACAAACTTGGCAATGACTATAGGATCAAATCCATATAGAGGTCATTGTCCATATCACATCAAGTTGTCCAAGTTTTTCAATGAGTCTAATCATTTTAAGCTTGTGATCATGGACACTCATGCCCTCAATCATTCTACTTTGAAAGAGCTCTCTGATAAAGTGAACCATTTGTGTCTAGTTTGGACACCATATAACCTTTTTAGTGTGCATAGATCTCACTTACGTATTTTATGTGCTCATGAGATTTTTGCAACTCATTAAACATAATTTCCATCATGAGACATTTTGTTCATAGATCATCATTCACAAACTTCATGAATAGTTCACAAGCCTCATTGGTGGCGTCATTGCCAATTATTTTTGATGGACTTTGATCAAGTATGTAAGTCATCTTTTCAGAGTCAAGCACTATTTTGAGATTTCTCAACCAATCATGAAAATTGGGCTCAATTAGTTTATTAGTTTTCAAAATTATTGTGCATGGATTCTTAGCCATTTTGAGTTTGAAGATTTCACAAATCTAAGAAAAGGCGATAAAAGAGAATATATGTATGTGATTGAATATAAATATTTTGAAACCATGCTTATAGCCTTTCAAGCATGTTTTTCTTTCACTATTTTATTAAATCCTTTATCCCCTAGAAGAATTCAGAAAATCATATTTTCTAATGAGAATCAAGATTCTAAAGACTTGCAAGTGGACACTTATGACCAAGTGCCATCCACAAATAATCTAAGAATAAGAAACACTTGCTAATTGCATAATATGCAACTTTTGATATATTTTGCTTCACTTTTTATGTAAGCCATGACTCATGCGACATCTACACTATTAAGTGTTAAGGTAAACCTACCATTCATACTTCAATTCAAGACTGCTCCGCAATTTCCCCTATGACCAAGTTCTAATGTATGGAAAGTCTCAAATCAAAGGTGTATCATATGCTAAGTCTATGCTCACAGCTTTCCTCCTAAGTATGACTCCTGTAACCGAGTGCCACCACATAAATTTGATAGTATCATCATGGCATATACTATTGGTAGAAGGCATGGATTAATTAAAACTCCTTTTAATTTATATCCATTTTGACCTAATATTTGAGAACACTTAAACATTCTAAGTGGGGTGGTTTTAAACTTGCTTGCCAAGATCTCGCTACTTTTATCTTCTTATTTAGGTTTTCTATATCCTAATCTATGTATCACATATATCAATAGGATATGGAAAGCATAAATAATAAATAAGTAAATGTGCATAGTATGCTCCTAGGGTGGGATGACCATGAGCCTAACCAAGTGATGTACTTAAAGCTATAGGTGCATTACTTGATTGATTTTAAGTGGGTTGATTAACTAAGCTATTACACGACTATATCCCCATACATTTATTGGTTTTCAAGCCTCCATGGATCTTGTTTGCTCCTTGCAACTTTTACAAGAGAAAGAAAACCTCACTCCTGGTGATTTTATTCTTATAACTTTTACAAGATAGAACAAGAGGTATACAAGCCCTATTTAATACAACCTAGTTCGACAACTTGAAATTAATAAAATTAATATTAAAAGGATCATGATCATCCCCATTCATTCATCATTCATTCAACACTTAAATAATAAATAAATTAAGAATTCACATTTAATTCCAACAAATAAATGCTTATCATGTAAACAATTAGTTGGCCAAGCAATACCAAGCATAACATTTATGCATCCTATTTTTGTTTCAATTGGAGATTAACTTTAATAAGATTTAAGAAAGTATAAAAAATGTCAAACATAGTTTTGAGAACTTGTACAACACTTATGCATCTATATGTGTGAAATAATACATTTTTTATCACAAAAAGAAGCCCAAATTAAGCCAAAAAACTACCTAGATCGAGACCATGTCATTGCCCGCCTATGCTAGGCATGCTGCCACGCAGCATGCGCACATATGGTGTGCCTGCTACTGGCCAACATGCTCGGTCACATTGTCTTGGTGAATTTGGCTCTATTTTGCTCAAACTTTTGTGAGCCAGACTAATAGAACAACTTCTAAACATCATTTTCACACAATATAGATGCAATTTCAGATCTAAAATAGTTTTCAAACTTGAAAAAACAAGAGCTCAAACACGCTTACAAAATCAAATTAAAGTGAGAATCACATTCTTCCAAAAATCTCCAAATATATCCAATCCAATTGGATCAAAAATGACCAAAAAACCTTAAGGTTAAATAAAACATACTATAGCAACATAACATAATCCAATGTCAAATCAATATTTAACATTAGCTAATCATGAATCAAATTACACTAACATATGGATTAACACTTAAAACATATATTAGCATAATATCTATTCATCATCAAAGGTGCCACAAGCATCATCATCCGAATAGTCTAATCTATAATTTAGATCAAGCATTTGAAGATCTAGATCAATTCATCACATGAATCAATCAATAGTGAAAAAAAAATATAGCATGATATTAGGCTCCGATACCACTTGAAAGAAGTGTAATGCTAAGGATCCAATTTAAAATATTTAAAAAACTGAAATCTAACTTAGATTACACAAATCATGGGATCTAAATCAAGCCTATATGATGGACTAAGGTCAGATTGTTACCACTCAAGCAAAATTCAACCAAAACTTGAAGTTGTGCTTCTTTTCCCGAAAGCAAACTACTTCTGGCGCAGCAAGGTGTGATCAACTTTAGATCGGGCAAGTCACCTTGGATTTAAGCCAAATATGGGCTTTCAACTCAAGCACCAAAATCATTTTCCAAGACCTTGAACAGAATCCAGAAAGTCTCTATTGGAACAGAGGATCATCAAAGCAAGCAATTTGAAATTCGTCTTGCCTCTAATGCCAAAGTCCAGACACTAATGGACAATTCTTTTCTCTTTACTTCAGCTAGAAAAACTAAGAAAAAAGACAGCTTGGTTGGAGGCTAAAAATGGTGAGGGAGGTGAAGAAGAGCATGAAGCCTCAACACATGAGAGAAGCACTTTTGGAGAGAAATTTTGGATATAACTTTTAGATGCACAAAATATGAGGATTAATCATAGCTTGGCTGCCTTCTATCTATATCTATATATAGAGGAAGGATTGTATTGTCAAAGTTGCATCACACCATCCTCAAGGTGGGGGTGCCTCCTCAGTATGCCAACTTGCAAGCATCTTGCAAGTTGCATATTAATTTGTGTGAATTTGAATTTCATTTGGAATTTACATTTCATCTCATGAAATGTCCATCAAATAAATTCTAACTCCACTCCAAATGAACATTTCATTTGAATTCTCCCTCCAAAATCAATTCTTCATTCTAATTAAATTAAATACTTTAATTTAAATAAATTTTGACTTAACCTTTAAATCAATTAACTTAACTCTTTAAGCTAATTTTGTTAACTTAACATTTCAAGTTAACTTGACCAATTGATAGTCATGTGGCACCAAATTAAATTAACACTTAATTTAGTTGGTCTTGATTTTACTCCTTAAATTAATTTGATCAACTTTACAATTAAATTGATCAAGCCGAGATGACTAAAAATTGTATCAACTGGTTTCCTCAATTTTTTGACGACCTTGGAATTCTTTTAACACTTAGAAAATTCTCCTCAACATTTAGGAATGCTAATTGGCTTTTGTGTATGACCCATTAGGTTTTACTGCTTATTAGACATAGGCTCACGACCTTTGTGACTTTAGAATATCATATATTTCAATTAGTTTAAACTCTTTTAAACTAACCAACTCAATTAATTAAAGAGTACCCAATCTCTATGGTTGATGTCCAACCTCAAGTCCATGGAGTCTAACAATTGGCTGAATGATGCTTTTGGAGAACCATTCTAGCTCTATGCATACTATATGAATATGGTCCTTCCATCTCCTATCTCCATAAGAGAAGCTTAGGGCAAGATATTTGTTAACTCCCTAATAGCCTTAATATTATGTATCTATTCTTAATGTTCAATTCCAATTTGTGACCTTATCTTTGGAAAACCCCTTTTTCTAAATTGTCACATTGCCTTAGCCAAGGGCTCCTTGAAAGTGATCATCATAAAATGCATAGGAGATATACTCACCTTTTACAAAGATGAGAAGTCGGATCCCATCTTGGATCTCATAAACCTCCATGTCTAAGTAGCTTATGCCCAATCTCCATCAAAATGCCCGCTAAGTGGCCAAAGTGGAGTTAAAGTATGAGCACCTAAACACATGGTTACAATAGGTCCTTAGGTTAAAGGCGTAATTATATGCATTAGTGGAAGTTAGAGAACTAACCACTATGGCTGTCTAATGGATTCTCTGAGTGGGTCTCCAGTACCTTGTTCTCTAATGAGCACTTACTAATATGCACCCATATCATATATGGTTTGCTCATGAAATGGAGCAACATCTAGCCCTAGGATTATGCATCGTTGGTGTAAGACTTATTCCATGATCACCACTTAGTGTGTGACCAAGTTCTGTAGTCTTGTGTGATCTAATGCTTTCAATCATATGCCAGTGAAGAAATATAAGCATAAGATGAAGATAGAAATTTATAAGAAATATCATTCAATTAACATTGTATCACAAGTGAAATCGTTTACATGTCAATCTTATTGGCTTGCAGGGCACTATTCCAACATTTCCAATTCCCACAAGCAAGTCCACAAATAATATGCTTGTTACCTATCAAGCATTACCATTTGTTTAGTTATTCAATTTGTTTGTCGAGAAAGGAAAAAAAATGGAATAAAGGTTAATGAGATTAACAAAACATAAATTGCCATATTAGGTTTAATTTCTAGATTTTTTTTTCATGTTCAATTAGAAATTGTGCTTATTTTGTATTTCCTGAAATTGGTTTTAGAAACTATTTTGAAAAACAACCCCTATTTTTTTCTTTTTCCAAAATGTCCCATCCTATTTTTCAATCTATATTTTCAAGAAACCTACACCTCGTTTTCAAAAAACAAACTCTATTAATTATCATAAAACAATTTTCATTTTTACCTCCTCTAATACAAATGAAACCAATGATATTTACTTAAAAATAACTGTCAAATTAATTTATTAAACTTTGAAACTCACTAATTAAAAAACATATTTTAGGATATGTGAATTGTTTTCAAAAACAATTTCAATTTAAAAAGATAAAAGTGACTCCTTATGAATGAGGATTTAAGGTCAATGTTGGAAAGCTCCCATCACAAGTAACTTCTATAAACTTTATTGGTCCTGTGATGTAATTTGCTCCTTAGTTAGCAACTTATACTATATAAAGAATATAAACAAAAATTGTGACAACTCAAATTTATTTGGACACAAATTTGAATATTCATAGGATTATTGTAATTGAATTAAATCATGCCTAGTATTCAAAATTAATATATATTATGAGAAACGACTAGGAGTGATTATCACATTCACGAAACAAAATAGTAGTCTGGACCAAAAAGCTATCCATTCATTAATGAGAGAAGATTACATATTTATTGAGCTAACAATTGCTAACAACTACACGGTTATAGCAACTAGCTAATTGCTAACTAAGCTAATTAACTGCTAGTGAATGCTAACTAACTAGAAATAATAGTTAATGCAAAGACATGAATTAAGTACAAACTTTTTAGATGAAAACCCTAATACTTTTATGACTTTGATACTCGTCTTCCTTAAGGTGGCTAGAGAAGATCTTTGACAACCAATTTGGACAAAATCAATTAAAGGGATGTTGATGGAAGTGTCTTGGTAAAACTCTTAACGAGTTGGTGTTTAGAATGGATCAGCTTGAGTTTGAGTGTTCCAGCTGTTACTTTATCTCACACAAAGCGACAATCAATTTCTATACACTTAGTTCTCTCATGGAATGTTGGATTGGATGTGATGTGTATTGTGGACTGACTATCATAGAAGAGACAAGTTGGCTTGGTGGTGGTAATTTGAAAATCTTTTAGGAGTTACTGTAACCAAGTGACTTCAAAGGCTATGGCGACTAAAGCTTGGCACTCTACTTTAGCTGGGTATCTAGATATGATGGTTTGTTTCTTACGCTTCCAAGAAATGAGAGATTGGCCTAAGAAAATACAAAAGCTTGTAGTTGAGCGTCTAGTATCTTTGCAAGGTCCTCGATTTATATCTAGAAAAGGCAATCAATTGCAGTTGGGATTGGGAAGAGAAGAAAAGTCCTTGGCTTGAGTTTTCTTTGAGGTATCAAAGAAGGAGGTAGGTAGCTTGAAGATCTATAATGCGAGGTTGTGCAAGGAACTGACAGAAGCAGTAGATTAAAAATGTGATATCTGGCCCAGATAACGTAAGATAAAGAAGTCTTTCAATTAAGGCTCTATATTGTGAGGGATTGGGCATTAGTGTGCCATCCATATTATTGACAGAGAAATTGAGATCAAGTGGAGTGTATGTTGGTTTTGCTGCAGGAAATCCAGTATCCTTAAGAAGTTGAAGTGTATAGTGATGTTGAGATAGAATAATACTAGATACAAAATTGGCAATCTCAAGCCCAAAAAAATATTTGAGGCACCCTAGGTCTTTGAGTTTAAATTGATGTTGTAGGGAGTATTTGAGCTTGTTGATCAAAGATTCAAAAGGACCTGCTAAAATAATATTGTCTGTATATACAAATAGAGCAACAAAAGAATCATTAGAGTTATAAATTAAAAAGTTGTAATCGAATTTGGAATACTCTTACCCAACCTTGAGAAGAGCTTGTGTGAGCTTGGAAAACCATTGCATGGAAGCTTTGTTGTAATCTATATAAGGACTTGTGCAATTTACAAACAAATTTCTATGTGTAAAGGTGTTGTGGGACATAAGGACTATATCTAAGGGAAAGATCTATATACACTTCTTCAAATATGTCTCTATTAAAAAAAGTATTATTAACATCTAACTAAACTAAGTGCTAGTGTTTGATAGTAGTGAGTGCAAGGAGTTTTATAGTGCTAGCTTAGCAACAGGTGAATATGTATTAATGAAATCAATGCCCTCTCATTGAGTGTAACCTCTATTTACTAACCTAGCTTTATATCTTTCTATAGTACCATCTATATTGAATTTTATTTTGAAAGTCCATCTACAACCTATATAGTGCTTGTGTGTGGGAAGTAGGACTACTGACTAGGTTTTATTTACTTCCAGTGCTGTCAATTAATTTTGTATAGCTACTTTCCATTCAGGGATATAGATAGCTTGTTGATAAGTTCAAAGTTGCTAGAAACAATGAAGAGGAACTATTTGTGATTATGAGATAAGGAATCATAGTAGATGTATTGAGATAGAGGATATATAATATATTTGTAAGGATTCTCTTGTTTAGATTGCAAAAGGCCAAAGTGAAAATCTTTGAGATATTAAGGAGGCCTGGAGGCTCTTGAAGATTTTTTGATAAGTGGATTAATTTGAGTGGATTCATTTTAGTTGCTAGACGTTTGAGTAGAGTTTTGTTGGTGAGGCTGTATGTGTTGATTTATATTAGATTTGGTTAAAGAAAGGACAAAACTAGTAGAAGGATCAATTATAGCAGTCATGGGAGGATTCATGAGGAAAGGACAAATGTTCTCATGGAATGTCACATTCCTAGACATAATGATTTGATAACTGAAGAGATCATAAAATTTATAACCCTTAGTGACATTAGGGTAGCTGATAAAGACATAAGGAGTAGCTTTGGGGTCAAATTTGCTTCTACGGACTTGTAAGGTGGAGGTATAAGCTAAACATCCAAAGACTTTAAAGTGTGAGTAACCAACATTAGTTTTGTATAGAAGATTGAAAGGAGTTTTGATTTTAGAGAAGTTTGGACAAAGTTCTATTTATGATATACGTAGCTGTGAGAACACACTGACTCCAAAAGCTTAATGGAACATTAGATTGAAAGATAAGGGCTTTAGAGACATTTAAAAGCTATTGATGTTTCCTTTCTACCACTGAGTTCTACTAGAAAGTTTTTACACATGAAAGCTAGTGAAGAATGTCATGTTGGTTGAAAAAATCATTTAGGGCAAATTCATTTGCATTGTTAGTTCTAAGTTGTTTTATTTGGGTACTAAATTGAGAAAGGGTGGGTTTAAAAAATCTAGGAATGATAGTTGAGACATCAATTTTGCTTTTCAACAAGTATAGCCAAGTGAACCTTGTACAATCATCAACTAAGGTTATGAAGTATCTATGATCACTGTTGGTGTTTGGTGAATGGACTCCATATACCAGCATGTATAAGATCCAATGGTAGTTTAGACATGTGATTATTCATAGGGAATGAGAGCATTCTTTATTTTGCAAAAGGGCATACATGGCAAGGTTCAATGGTGTGAGTATCACATCGTATGATGTTTTTGAGAGATACAAGTTGTTTAAAGGATACATGACCAAATCTTTGTGACACAAGTAAAAGCTAGTATTATGAGCTTGATTGATATACTGAGTATGAGGTACAGAAATGCCTTTATTGCTTACAATAGAAATATAAGAGTTCATTTTTAGAACATAGAGGTCATCAACTCTTTCACCCTTCCCAATCAAGCTTAGTGTCTTGGCATTCTAAATAAGGAAATAGCCATGGAAAAAAGAGGCAGTGAGGCTAGAGTGTTTAAGTAAGGAGCTCATAGAAAGGAGATGAACCTTGAAATTGGGAACATAAAGGACTCTATGAAGAGTTATGGATTCATTTTTGTGCATTGTTCTAGTAAAATAGATAAAAAAATTATGGCCACTAGGGAAGGATATAGTACAATTTTTGATGGGTTGAAGCTGAGAGAAAAGGTTTAAATTGGAGCAAATGTAGCTAAATGCTTCGAAATCAACAATTCATGAAATAAAAGGTTGTAAATTAGAAGAGATAGAGAAGTAGTTGCCTATAGAAGTGGAGACATTAGTTTTCTGTAGAGACATTAGTAGTGGCAGGAGTTCGGAGATGGCTTGAGAGAGGTTATAAAAGTTAAGTACATTGATTGGATTTAGAGTGTGCAAAAAATTGCCAATGTCACTGTGAGTGGATTGATCTGAGATTTGATGGATTGTAGACGATTGAGTTGGTGGTTGACTTTGAGAGTTTTGTTGATTTCATGGTTTGAATTTGAATCCAGAAGGGTAACCATGCAATCTATAACAAGTTTCCATTATATGGCCTTGAAGATTATAGTGAGTACAAAATGGCCTCTATTTCGAACTCTTTACTTATTTGAGTTGTTGGAATATCTTGCATTGTTGGTATGAAGCTGCTTTGTTGATTTAGTTTTGAATGCAAAGGTCACGGAGTTGACTGGATCGACTAAAGAAAAACCAACAAATCTTTATCTTCCTCGCAAGTTATCAAGGAAAAAATCTTGCTTATGTTAAGGAGATCAAGTAGCAAGATATGGCCTCGGACTTGAGAAAATGACTCATGGAGCCTCATGAGGAATGTCATGGCATATTCACGTTGATAGTGTTCATTTAAATCTTGAATTTCTTCACATATACAACCACCACAATTGCATGAAAGTTTGTTACTACTAAGTTTTTCCTAAAGTGTTTTCAGCATGGTGTAATAAATGTTGATGGAATTTCTATCTTGGTGGGGATTGATCAACTCTTTGTGTAGTTGGAATGTCCTTGAACTATTATTTTGCTAAAACCTCTTCTAGAGGTCATGCCAAATTTCTGCAGCTGAATCGGTGTATATGATGCTTGCAGATATTTCTTTTGACATGGAGTTAAGCAACCATGAAATCACCATGTTATCATTACATATTTAAGCATGAAGAAGGTTGACATCTTCTCCAGATAGCTTTGCTAGTGAACCATTGATGAATTCAACTTTCTTCTTAATTGATAATGAAATTGATATTACTTTGGACTAGAAGGCATAGATATCTCCTATGAGAGATTGTGTGATGCGAACCAAGCCTGGACTGTCAAAATGATAGAGGAAATAGGGGTTTAGGGAGTCTTGCATGGTGGATTAGCCGTTTGTGGCTGAGGAATTAAGAGATTGGAAAGTTTCCATGGAGAGAAGAGGAAGAAAAAGGGAGAGGAAGTTGGAAAAGAAGATCTAGAGTTATGGAAGGTTGGAGGGATAGAGATGAATATTCTAGAGGATAACTTTCGAAATCATATTATGGGAGAAAGCTGAGAATGATTGCAGCATGCATGAAATAAAATGGAAGTCTGTAGTAGAAAGGTATGCATTCATTAATTAGAGAAGATTACATATTTACAAAGTTGACAATTGCTAACAACTACATGATTATGGCCACTAACTAATGTTATTTATAAATAAATTCGCAGCAGGATATACCAACATGCAATTAAATATATAAATCAGATTATCAGGAATTAATTCAGATAATCACAATTGAGGTAGTACGTTCATTTTATCAATATGAAATTCAAATTAAGCATGTGATATCATATTTAATACACATAACATACGTTGTTAAAATTAAACATACAACATGCGTGTTCAGAAATATACATCAAATTCAAGGTAAATTAGAATTTAAGCAATAATTTAATCAAATGCGAGTCCAGAAAAAGCCAAAATTCATATATCAATTGAGGTAATAAAAGCAATAAAACATGCTGTTAGTTTTATCTAAAGTAAATACCAAATTTGAAAGTAAACTTATCTTAAAGATTCTGTATCATAATAGAATCAATCGGACAACCAAATTACAGAGAAATTCTATTTACTTTGAAGAAACAAGTGCCCTGACTCACCAGTGTAACAGGTACAGCGCAGCTCCTTTCAGGATGAGATAGTCCAGAACGATCAAGTGCACATCTTTTCATTCACCTCAAACAGTAGTCAGTCGTCAAATAAGAATGGGATAGGCGTATATATCTAAATTTGGGATAGAGAATACTTTGGGAAGAGAAGGGAAGGACTCTAGAGAGAGCAAGAAAGTGGGCAGAATCAGGATGCTTAGGTGTGTTGAGAGGCGAATGCTGTGTGTTTGAAGACTGCTAGAGGCAGTCTATTTATAGGCGAGATTAGGGTTAGAGTTCACCAGTTAATAGCTTCTAACATGTCACCCAGCCAATGATATTCTGCCAGATCAGCCACACTATCCATTAGTATCACGCCACATGTCCCATACACGTCACATGTCCAACAAGTTTTGATTAGATTAGATTAATCCAATGGGTTTTGACCGAGTCAGCCCTTATCTGATTGGATTATCTCTATCCGATCCAAGTTAAGTTGAAATGTTCAAATTGAATTTGTCCCAAAAAGATAGGACTAAGACTGAGATATTCGCCCTAGCGCCTGCGCCCGCGACCCTCGACCTGGGGCCAAAGCTGGACCAGGCGGCAATAGCATAAGTGTGGTCTACTCATATGAACCCCTTAAAGAACACTTTATTAAGCATTTTTTACTTAAGTTCAATATAAACTAGTCCACACTAGTTTATAAAATCAATATGGGACAAGTGAAAGGTTGGAATTACCCTTCAACTCTTCCACTTGATTTTATAATGTCCAAGTAAGTTTCCACTTTCTTAAGCATTCCATGTGGGACAATTCAACAAGAAATACTTAACCAATTCCTTCCTCTATTGCACCACCACAATTAATCTTTGGATTTAAACCATAATTGGCACCCATCTAAAGTTAATTAACAATTAATTATGCTAATTAAGCTAATTACAACAATCCCCCACAAATCCATAGATAATGGCTACCCAATTCAGTCATAGCTTACTTTCAAAAATGGTACATTTCGGTTTGAACTACTCTCTAAGTTATCCAACTTTTGCCACCATTAGGACAAATGGATCTAAGCCTTGAATTGTTCCCGTGATTGTGATTGCGTCCATTAGTAACAACGAGCTAACGGCTATGTACTGATCTTTAAGATTGACACATTTAAGCCATGTATCTCGATCCTGAGTCATGAATGTTTGTCAAGGAATAACCTAATTCATTTAGTCTCGGGCAAAGGACTATATTTATTTAGTTGGGCGTCTCTAGAAATGTACTATTTGCATCTTGTCCAAATGACTTGACCCCATTCAGAGTTAAACTCTTACTAAACTAGCAGTAATTAGCACCCCACTCTAGCCAGGACGGGATGGGTCCCCGTCCTCGAACCCCACTCGCCTCTCTATCCTCATCTCCGATTTCCATTGTGAGGAATTTTATTCCCCTGACCTCGTTCTCAATTTTTCGTAGGAATTCGGGAATCCTCAAAATAGTATATTATCACCTATATATCCCAAATTTAGGATTAAAAATTAGAAATAAAAATTAAAAATTAAAATTTAAAAATTAAAATAAAAATTAGATTTAAGTTATATATTTTATAATTTATTGATTTCTATAATTTAGATGACATTACTAAAAAAGTTAAAAAAAAATATTACATATACAGAAATATAGTAAATGGATCTTAATTATTTGATGGGACGAAAACCCCATGGGGCAGGAAATATGATCCTTGTCCTCAACTCGAATTAGTCTAGGGTGTTTTCATTCCCAATCCCATCCCCACGGGGACCCTGAAGTTGGAGTTTATTTTACCATCCCTACTACAAGGTTTTAAATTTTACAAGATCTTAAATTTATTTGAAAAATAAAATGTTGTTAAATTATTTATTTTGGTAAAATAATATTTTGAAATTTATAAAGCATTCGAATTGATAATTTTTGCAATTTGAATTAAATTAAGAAATTTATTAAAATTTTAAATTTAAATTAGAAACTTCTACATTTTCTTTTAATAACAAAAACTTATTTATCTTTTGGAAAACTAATTGTACAAAGTATTCATTGGCAATCTTTCAAACTATTTAATGTTTTTATCCAATCTTTATCTTTTCTTTTCACAATATGGTAACACGACAACATGTGCTTCACGGTCAACAAGAAACTTATGCTAGCTATCAACCAACATGACACACGTGAGTCATAAGCGAAGATATTCACTTAATCGCAAATTGTTAAGGTAATATTTGGATATGAATTGTACGTTTTAAATTATATATTTTAAAAGAATGAATTTGATTAAGAATTGTGAAATTTGTGTAGAAGAGAATAATATATGTTTGTTTATGTTTTGCAATCGTTAGAAACTTGTTTTGGGAAATTTTGATATGTTTGTTTATATTTTAGGATAATATATTTTTTTACTGTAGCAGTTAAATTAATACTTTTTTGTTAGGTTTTTAGAGTAAAAATGAAATGAAATAATATTTTTTATTGTAAATGTAATAATAATAAAATATATAATACGTATATGTAATGATTGAATATGATCTTTTAATTGTAAAAATAATAATAAAATATTATGATATATATGTGTGTAAATGGGGTTTTTGGTAATAAGCCAATTAATTTGAAGGGCTATTCTGGAAATTAGAATATGTTGCTTTGGCAAGAAAATGACACATGTTTGGTTACATTTTGCCAAAATGAATTTGTTTTGGCAAAATGTAATCAAACACAGCCTAAGTTTTACTTGAAATTAAATTATATTCATTATGTTTAATAGGATGAAGATCACCAGATAACCATGTAAGAAATAAAAAATTATGCTGATTAATTAGTCACTGACTAATTGTATTTAATTAGTATGACATGAGAGTAATTATAAGCCTAAGAAAGTGGGGGATTGAAATAGGCCTATGGAATTTTAATGCAACTCACTCAAAAACTTTTTGGCCTTTCAAAAATGCTTTAAGTTTTTTGTAGAAAACTATTTTAGTTACTGACTGAAATTTATAAATATTAGTTAAACCATTAGTCAGACTAATAATAAATAAAGCAGTGAAGACATAAGTAAATGAACATTGGTATTTATAGAAGTTTAGCAAGCCTACTTCTCTACCTAAACTTTTTACTTTGGATTTTGAACAAGTCAAATCAATTAATATATGAGAATGTTTTATAAGTAAATATAGTAATTTGACAATATGAAAGTTAAGGGTCAAAAAATACCCTCGTAGGGTGAAAACCAGCTCTTGCAAAAAGTTAAACCAAAATCTAATATGAAATAAGATAGATTCTAGAATACTACGAAACTGGCTGCATTGTGAATTGATCAGGGGGAACTTTTGCTAGTTTCACTTGTACAATCTCTATAGACTGATGCATGAGTTGCTGTCACTACGTATGACAAGCTCTAAACTCTCTCTCTAGATTACAACCTAGAATGTTGTAGAAGATTTTAAACAGCACAATTCTATGGGTTTCTTCACCTAAAGGTCCATAGAGCAACCAAGTGCCGATTTGTTCTCTTCGTGGGGGTCCCTCAAGAGCATGTATGATTCCCATCCCTCTTCACCACTAGACCCTTCGAGACACAAATTGCCTTGTCCTTGTCTCTCCAAGTTCATTGAAGGCAAGCTCCCCTTAACTTTCTTCATCACAAAGTCCTTCAAAAACACATGTAGAGTAAGGAATTAACAACACTTAAACAAGTATCATAGAACTCCTCAAAACACTTAACAAAGATCTTTTCCCAACTAAATGATTCAAACCAAACAATGCTATATATTTTCTTATCTATATGCTCATCTCCAACGGCTATAAATCCTTAATTAGGTAAGTGTCCGTTGGAATCAAATAAGGAAACAAGATATTATAGTAAAAATACATTAGCACCATGAATTGCGGATTTATCAATATGTATAGCAAGATTGATTTCTTTCCTAATTCATAAAAGATATGAATCAAGCTAGAATCTTCAAGAGATCTTTTAAATATGGAAAGTATGTTCTAGCACATAGACAAATTCTAGTAGCTAATTAAGGAAAGAATAATTATAGCATCTAAATAAGATAAATTTATTCAATAAGCTAGAGATGAAAGATTTAGAGCCAAGAAGGATCATAATATGAAAGATATGAGAATCAATCTAGATAATCTTCAAGAAATAGGTAAGTCAAATTTTAGTTATTTATGGATGGTAGAATCCATGCAAGACTTATGAATTATCTGCAAAATAATTAAAGATAATTTAATATGTCCATATAGAAAAGTGCTTTTTCTTTAAATCATTAACAGATTATCAAATAGGAAGAAGATAACAGAAAAATGAAAAAAGCCACCAGTCAATCATTCCATATATTATGTTCATTGAATTTGGACATGATGAGCACATGTTCAAGTTTAGCAATATGATATCCCTTCCATAAATAAGAGATTTGATGTGTTTAATTAAATATAAAAGATATATTGCCAAAATATGAGGAAAGATAAGTTCCAGACAGCACAAGATATTTTCCAAGCAACGCGAGACAAGTTCTAATAGATTTCTGAGAATAATTCACATCAATCGTGTAGCAAATATTGCCATAATCAAAACTCTTAAACTCATGGAAAATTATCAAACAATTAACATGACGCTTTCAAGATATGTAAATCTTAGGATACATTAGACTAATAAGAATAATCCTACTATTTCTATTTGTACTTGGAGTATAAAACGGCATTATCAATAAATTATAAGATATTACAACGCTTGATTGGATTCTGTTTCCAATAATTTAGCAATATCAGACAAGATCTCTAGATCTCCACATTTTGAGCCTGCATCACCATAAAAAAGTATTTAATTAATTTAAATATAATAATATATTAGAACATATCAAACCAACTACATATTTTGATTATACATCCCAAACAAACACAGATGAGGTTGAGCATCCCAAACAAACATAGATGGTTCCATCTCCTCACCAATATATACGTGTGGCTAGTCCTTGACAGGACATACAATAGCAAAAACTCAATCTGTTCTCTCTTGAAATCTCTCCAATTGAGTTGTGGTTGGTTGGAAGTTTTTTCGCTGTGCAATAGAAAACTTTTGGATTGTCTTATTCTAGAAGGAGTATCGCTATTCCAAATGGATCAGTGAGGGGTATTATTTCTTCAAGGCTGGTGATTGAGTCGATAATATCTTCTTACAAAATTCAATTAGGTACTGTGTCCTAACTTTTTCAATTGTATGTTTTCTGTCCGCTAACTGCTTTATTCTGTTTTTGATTTCTACTTTAAATTTTATATAATCTGTTAAACACTGTCACTTGATTATCTATTATAAATCATCGTTTGCATAATTTTAGATAATACGAACACGACTGTTTCCAACATCATATTCCAGTGGCAGTGACAGAAAGTAGTAGATTTACAATTACACTGTCGGTTTCCATGGCAGCAACATTTGCATCACTCTTACTATCTTCTTCTGTTCTCAACGTCTGCCCATGTAGCAATATATCAGGATATCCAGCTCACTAGGGTTTTCTCCAAAAATAAAACTTGTATGTGATCTCATTGTATAATAATTGATTCCCCAAATTAGTTAATTTGTTGCAACTAGTCTAGTCAGTTGGATTAGTAGTTAGGAAGTTAGCTGAATATGGAAACCGTGTAAATAGACTTATAAGTGTACACACTCTCTCTCATTTAATGCAATGCATGCAAATTTACTTCAGCTTTGTTTTCGGTCTTGTATGGCAGCATCCATTTTCACCTATATTTCCTCCTCTTTACATGGTATCAGAAGATTTTTCCTACAACTTCCAGATTCATTCCTTTCATTCCTGCAAATCTACCTAAACCCAATCTCTCCTCTCCCCATGAAAACTTTCTGATCATTCAACTCCAGCACTACCAATGGCCAATCCACCAATGATGAAACTCTCAATCCCTATTATCTCCACCACTCCGATTCTCCTGGCTTCATTCTCGTTTCTCAGCCGCTCACTAGAGAAAACTATTCTTCCTAGAGCATAGCTATGTCCATCGCATTATTAGTCAAAAACAAACTTTGCTTTGTTTATGGATCTCTTCCCAAGCCTCCGGCCGATGATGTCAACCTGCTTAACGCTTGGATCCTTGGGTTTGGTCACCCTTCTTTTAAGCAATTGCATGTAATAAAATCTCAATTACGATGTGATTTTCACAATCATGAACCATGTCTGGTATGTCCTCTTGCAAAACAAAAGAAATTCCCATTTTCTTCTCATAACCACATGTCCAAACAACCATTTAACCTTATACATATAGATATATGGGGACCATTCCACCAACCTTCTCACAGTAATCACAGATTCTTCCTCACTTTAGTTGATGACCACAACAGATTTACTTGGGTTTTTCTACTACAAAATAAATCTAATATATCTAGGATCATTCCTAGATTCCACAAAATGATCCTTACCCAGTTCAATACCCACATTAAACAGTTTAGAATTGACAATGCAAAAGTGTTTGCCATGCATGAATTCTTTAGCCACAATGGCATTCTGCATCAACTATCTTGCATTGAAACACCCCAGCAAAATTCCACTGTAGAAAAAAAGCACCAGCATCTATTAAATGTAGCCAGGGCATTATATTTCCAATCTAGAGTTCCATTAACCTTTTGAACTGATTGTGTCTTAATAGCCACCTACCTTATTAATAAGACACCATCAAAACTCTTTCACAACCAAACTCCCTTCAGTCTCTTATATAAAATGACCATAGACTATTCCCACTTCAAAGTTTTTGGTTGTTTAGCTTATGCCCTAACCCTACAATCCCACATAACCAAATTTGAAGCTAGAGCATCTCCATGCGTTTCTTAGGTTATCTTAATGGTATTAAAGGGTACAGACTATATGATCTCTCAACTCACCAATTTATCATCTCCAAAAATGTTACTTTCCTTGAAAACATTTTCCCTTTTCTCCTTCTTCGTCACATTAACTTCAATTCTAATTTCTTTCCTAACCTAGTCATTCCATTACCCCAAAATGATCGAACTCCTACTCAACCTCTCAATATTTCTTTTCCTGCCAATCTGCAAAATGACACTCAAACAAATCCTTCTCTCAGAAAATCAAACAGAATCTCAGGCCCATTTCCTACCTTAGAGACTTTCATTGTGGTCTATTGCACACTACTCAGCAGCATGATTCCAAAGTTACTCATTTCCTTATATCTAAATACATCTCTTACAATTCTCTATCCAACTCCTATAAACACTTACTTCTCAACATATCTAGCCACTTTGAGCCTAAAAACTACCAACAAGCTATCCAAATTCTTGAATGGAAGGCAACCATGTAAAATGAATTGGAAGCTTTGGAGGCCAACAAAACTCAATAGGATATAGATGGATTTTCAAAATAAATTTTAATGCAGATGACACTATAGAAAGACACAAAGCTAGGTTAGTGGCTAAATGTTTCACTCAACATCATGGCATTGATTTTATTGATACTTTCTCTTCAGTTGCCAAGTGAACTACAGTGAAACTTCTTCTCGCTATTGCTGCTATTAAACAATGGCATTTAGTTCAATTGGATGTCAACAATGCTTTCCTAAATGGGGAATTATTTGAAGAAGTATACATAGATTTGCCACTGAGATACACTCTACAACACACATAACTATCTCAGTCTCACAAACTCGTTTGTAAACTTCATAAGTCACTATATGGCCTTAAGCAGGCCTCTAGGCAATAGTTTTCCAAACTCACTCAAGCTCTAATTCATATTAGTTCTTGTCTATGTAGATGATATAATCTTGACAAGACCCTCTCAGCAGCTTATCAATAAAATGAAATGCTCTCTTAAGTAATAGTTCCAGTTAAAAGACCTTGGACGCTTGAAGTATTTCCTTGGCTTGGAAATTGCTTGTTCACCAGCTGGAATTATTCTTTCTCAACGCCATTACACTCTTCAGCTTTTGGAAGACATGGGCCTTCTTGTAGCTAAACCAGCTTCCACACCCTTGGACCCAAACAACCCTCTAAGCTTAATCGATAGCACTCCATTGCCCAATCCATCTCAATATAGGACTTTAATTGGGCGGCTCTTCTACCTTACTTTATCTGGGCCAAATATCACCTTCTCAGTTCATAAGTTGAGCCCATTTCTACCCTAACCATGTATCATACATTTATAGGCAGCACATCACTTGCTTCGGTACCTTAAAGGAATTCCAAGATACGGTATCTTCTTCTCCTCACAATCTCAGCTCTAACTTCATGCTTTCTCATATGCTGATTGGGGATCATGCTGATTGGGGATCATGCGCTCTACCACTAGATTCTGTATCTTCCTTGGTGATTCCCTAATCTCATGGAAATCCAAGAAGCAAACAACTACATCATGGTCTTCAACCGAGGTAAAATACTGAGCTTTGGCTGCCACCACTTACGAGATTACATGGCTACAGAAACTTTTGCAGGATTTTCAAGTTAACACCACAGGACCAACCCTCCTCTTCTGTGACAACCAAGCGGCTCTTCACATTGCATAAAACCCCATCTTCCAAGAAAGAACAAAGCATATTGAGATTGATTGTCACTTTGTCCGTAACAAGGTGAAAGCTGGTACCCTTAAGCGCCCGCCAATCCGATCGAATCGCCAGCTTGCTGACATATTCATGAAGATCCTTCCCATGGCATCCCTTTGGCCCATTCTCTCCAAGCTGGCCATCAAAGATCTTTTACGGCCACCTTAAGGGGGGAGAGGTATTAGGATATCCAGTTCACTAGGGTTTTCTTCAGAAATAAAACTTGTATTTGATCTCATTGTATAATATTTAATTCGCCAAATTAGTTAATTTGTTGCAACTAGTCTAGTCAGTTGGATTAGTAGTTAGGAAGTTAGCTGAATATGGAAACCGTGTAAATAAACTAATAAATGTACACACTCTCTCTCTCTCTCTCTCATTTAATGGAATGCATGCAAATTTACACTAGCTTTCTCTTTGGTCTTGTATGATAGCATTCATTTCCAGCTATATTTCCTCCTCTTAACACAATATAATGCTTCAGGTAAACATAAAATTATAAAATGCATTTCCTCATTGTCGCAGAAATTCAAACTTAATATCAAAAAATGTATACCATCTTAATAAAAGTTATATTCAACTGCTTAAGTTACAGTTACGAAGATATTTACAAGAATTGACAACTTACCTTTGCTGCAATAGAAGTATCTGTGGTCTTTCTGTAGAGTTTTGCATCTCTTTGAATACTCTCTGCTTGAGATAGTTTCAAAGTCTTTCGGATAATTATGATGTAGGGGATCATTCGTCCAACATTTTTGGTTTTTCTCCACTTTTTAGATTTCGAAAAACAAATATCATCAGCACCAGACATTTGAGTACGAGCTGCTGCATCCAAAGCAACATCTTTCATCTCACAAATACAAAGTTATTACCGATATACTCGGGATCTCTTGTAAAACAATAATGATCATTATAAGAAAAATCAGTCGATTCTAATACTTCGTCAAATAAGTTTTATTTTACGTGTCTATTTTGACTTAATACTGAATTTTAAATTGAAAAAGTGGAAACAAAGTGTTGTATATAATTATAAATTCGCCTTGACATTAATAGTAGATGAAAACTTAATAATGTACTGCATCACTGTTTTAAGGGTGAATTACATCAAGACCCTTGAGGTTTGATCTAATTATAAAAAAATTCTCGTTATTTTAAAAATTACATTTAACCTCTACTATTAGTTGCCATTAACATTTTGAGCAAGCACCATTAAAAAATATAAGTGAAATTTTGAAAATGTCCTTATTGTATTTAGTCTTGTTTTTTACCAGGTTTGACCTTTTCTCATGGATGAAAGACTCTCAAGGGTGGTATTATAAAATTTCAAATTCTTTAGGGATTTACTTGTAATTAATATTCTTTTAGAACTAAAACATACTTAATTAATTAGCATTTTAAATTATATACTTAATAATATTAAATAAAAAATATTTTAAAAAATTTAATTAAATATTTATTGATTAAGAAAGAAATAAATAAATAATTTAAAAAGAAAAGGATAAGTAAAGAAATTAAAATTTATTCTTTTAAAATTATTTATAATTAATCTTTTTAGGACTAAAACATATAATAAACATTTTAAATTACATACTTAATAATAATAAAAAAAAATATTTAAAATAATTAATTAAACACACTTTTTGATTAAAAAATAAATAAATAAAAATTAAAAACAAGAAAAATAAGTATAGAATTTATTAAAATTTATTAAAAAATAAGAAAAGATACCTAACCACCTTACCCCTACTCAGCCCTCCTAGCCAGCGGTTAGCCATCGCAATAGGCAACCAGCTACTGGCCATAGCTAGGCAACTGTTGCCTCTACCATGGTAGCGAGCGGTTGGCCATAGCTAGCTTTGGTCGCCTAGCCATGGCCAAGCAGCATCTCAGAGTACTGGATGGGATAGGTGGTGTATTTTTATATAAATATATATTTATATATGTACATATTTAATGTATATTTACACACACATATGTATGTATATATATATACACCTTTATATTAAAGAAAAATAATGATTTAAATTTTTATTTTTTATTTAATTATTTTATATTTTAAATAATAAATAAATTTAGTTAAATTATTAAACTAATTCCCTTTTAAATATTATTAAAATTATGTTGTATAAGATAATATATTTAAATTTAAATTTTTTATTGTTACTTATTTTATATATTTATTGCTAAAATTTAAGAAATTATTTTATATATGTTTACTATTTTATCATTACTAAATATGTAACTCAAAATTAATAGAAATATATTATCTAATGTTACACATTTAAATTTTTAAAAATTGAAGGTGATAAAAATATATCAAATAAACCTTTATAACTTCCAAAAAATTACAAATAGGTTCAAGGATATTTCTGTCTTTTAATATTTTTGTTAGTTTTTGTGGTTTTCTTCTTTTTCTTTTAGTGTTTAATGGAAAAGTATTTTGGTCATTTCACACTTTCCATTAGCATTACATCTTAATTTCAAAATTCAAGGGGTAAATATAATAATTTTCGAAACAACAACAATTCTTTTTGTAATTAGGCTAAACCTTCTAAATGTAATTCACCTTATTTTAAGGAGAAGCTAGCTTGAAAAAAATCAATTCAAAAATAAAACTTCATTTTAAAACATGGTAAATATAAAATAAAAAACAATAGATTCGAAACAAATGAAAATAGTGAATTAACCTTTTTGAGCTTAACCATGTCATTTGTTTGAAACATTGAATTTAGTAGATTTTGATAAATATAAAGAGGAAGTAACGAGGATATCTCAATGTAATTCTTCTACCAATTAGATTGGAGTAATCTTTTCTTTGTTTCTTCAAGATTGGATTGTCGTCATTCCTCCATTGCACCTGTGAATTGTTATTTTCCTTAATTTTTTTATATCGTTGTTTATGTAGTTAATTTTGTATAGTTAGTATGTTTAGTTGATTAATCACTTGTATTATTATTTTGTTTATTTAGTTAATTTGATATTGTTAGTATGATTAATTTATTTTATTTAATTAATTTGATATTTAGTTTATTTAGTTAATTTGATATTGTTTGTAGGGTTAATTTAGTTTATTTAGTTAATATGACTTTTAGTTTATTTGGTTAATTTGATATTGTTATTGCATGATTGTCGTTGTTTATTTAATTAATTTAATATTGTTAGTATGGTTAATTGGGAATGGTTATTATTTAAGAATTGTTTGAATTATATTTTGAATGGTTTAATTGGTAGTTTAGCTTAATTTTTTGGAACTGCTTGGTTTTAATTATTGAAATGGTTAGTTTAGGGTTCCTACTTTGCTTAGTTGGTGCTCTTGGTTGGATTTTTTAGAATGTTTCGGTTGAAATTATTGAAATTGGTTAGTTTACTATCATGAATTTTGATTTATTTGATAGGAGTATCATATGATTTATTAGACATTATTTAGAGCTTTGTGATAATACAACAAATATGATCTTTAGTGGTATTAACATAATGGTATTTTATAAGATAATGACACAAAAATTAAAATAGTGATAGTCATAAAAGAATGTCACTATAGTATAATATTTGGTGGCATTTAGTTATAAATGACAAATAAATTAGTGACATTTAATTGAAAATGTCAAGATACATTTATTTTAAAAATGCTTAACTTGTGCCGCTAATTGTTTCTAAAAAAAATGCCATAAAGTACTTAGTGACATTTTCTAGTATAATGACACATAAAGGTAATATAATGTTAGCCTTAGAAAAATGCCATTATAATAAAATATTTAATGGCACTTGATTATTGAATGATATATAATATAGTGGTGTTTGGTTAAAAATGCCAACAAAAATGTATTTTATAGGCATTTAGCTAGTGCTACTAATTTTTCTTGGAAACTATCACTCATATTTATTTATTGTATCATTTAGGAAAAAATGTCACGAAATATTTTAGTGGTACTAATTTAATGACATTTTGTAGTGTCGTGACACGCAAAAGTAATATAGTGATAATTATTAAAAATTCCACTATATTACACTATTTCATGGCATTTGATTAATAAATGACAAATAAAGATAATGCCATTGGATTGAAAATGCCAACAAATATGAATTTCAAGGGCATTCAACCAATGCAACTATTTTTTCTTAAAATTTTTTAATGTTATTTAATTATAGTGTTATTTGAAAAAGATGCCAAAAATTACTTAGTAACACTATATAAAAGTAATATAGTGATAAAAGTTATATAATGAAAAAGATGCAACAATTGTTAATCAGTACATTAACAATTTTTATAGTATCGTGATATGTTATAAAGTGATAGTAGTGAAAAAACATCAGTATAATATAATACTTAGTGTCAATTGATTAATAAATACCATAAAAACATAGTGGCATTTTATTGAAACAACCAACATAACTATATGTTAAAGGCATTTAACTAGTATCAATACCTTTTTTGGAAAAAAAAAAAGTCACTCATAATTTAATCATAATGCAATATAAAAAAAATATTGCCAAGTAGATAAATAATAAATAGGTATATCAATAACTATAAATTTTATATATATTTACTGTCATTAATGTATTGATGCCCTATTCGACGTAAGAAAAAAATAGTGTACTACATATAATAAATTTGGTGCATTCATATATTTAATAATTGAGTAAATGTACTTCCAAACTATACAAATAAATTAATATCTTTAATTATATTAAATATTGATGGATAGTTTGATGGTAAACTCATATTTTTCTAAACTCAATGGAGCTATGTTGGAGTCTCACAATTGGAGAGCGGGGATAGGTAAAGATATATATGGGAGCTGGGAGTAGGTTAACATATATATCTAAAAAAAATCTTTTGTGATATTTAATATGCTATTAATATATTATTTTGTGGCATGCTAACATGTCATTGAAAGAATCTTTTAGTGACATTTTAATATACAATTTGCTATAATTTTTGCGGCATGCTAATATGCCATTAAAAAAACCTTTTCATGGCATTTTGAAATGTTATTTATTGCATTTTTTATGGTATTTTATAATGTCTTCTTAGAGATGTTTTGTGGCATTTTAATACGTCATTACATGTAATTTTTGTGGCATGTTAGCCTATCATTTAAGGTATATTTTGTGACATTTTAACAAGCCATTTAAACCATTTCTTGTTGCATTTTATTAATGCCACAAAAAGAATAAAATAATAACATTCATATCTTTAGCTACATCCACCTGGATGGCACTTTGTAAAAATGCCATTATATATAAAAATGCCACTATAATTCTATTTAAATGACATTTTTTTAATGCCACTAATATAATTTTTAGGTCAAAATGGATTGGCATGGACACTTGGGATGCCCTGTAGTGGCACAGGCAATCCCAATTTTTTCAAACGAAGTCTACATAGGCCAAGAAAAACTAAGCTTCTAAGACAAGTTTATCCCTCCATACATATCCATCGGGACACACACTGTTTAGTAATTTTCCTAACTTTTACTCTTTAGTAAACTTAGTATAACACCCCTAAAAATTAGATGATTGATGGGAATTTTCTTAAAAAGTATTTATTTTTTGTTGGAAGTTTTAGGATCGAATCGCAATTGGCGGAAAACTTGATTGACCAATATTTGAAAGTTTTGTGGTTCAAACTGTGATTTTTTTGGGCCAACTAGGCCAATGTGAGGAACTCATTTAGTTGAGGAATTTAATTGAAGTTGATCCTTACCTTGGAGGACTTAATTGGAAGTTGAGAAGAACTTTTGGGGGTCAATCTATGATTCTAGAAAATAGTCCTTTTACATAGTATTTCCACCCCCAACATTTCTTCATTTTCTGCATGCACCTCAACTTCATCTTTTCTGGCTTCCCTGGCAAATAAGCAAAACCCTTCAAACTACCTACTATTTTGATCCTCTCAACACAAGGAACATGTTGGTGTCATTTTCATCCAAAACCCATCAATGAAGCGACTGAAATTCGTGTTGGAGGTCATGACCACAATGATGCGTGATGGGCAAGGTAGAGCAATGGAGAAAACTAGTTTCTAGGCAATGTTTCTAGTAGAACTTAGCTTAAGGATCACAATGGAGGCCTTAGATTGAATTAGTGCGATGGCCGAGGCAGAATTGAAGAAATTCTGCATGGTGGTAACTGGTGGCATAGGGATTTTAGGGCTAAAATTGAAGGCTTTCTTGACAGTGAAGCTTACAATTGTTTGGTCATTTGATTGCCCTCATTGAAAGGCGTCAATTGGTAGTAGTGTTGATCATTTCTATTGGCGGCAAACGGTGATTGGCAGCGGCAGTGTTGAGGTAGAATCTTTACCTCATTGCAACAATCATGTGTGTGCCCTTGGTTTGTGATCCGGAGTTCCATTTGAAAAATCTTGGGTAATGACCGAAATTGGGATTGATGTTTCATGCCGTTTATTTTCTTACCAAATCTCATATATTGTTGACATAGATAAAGGATTTGATATGGGAATTAGAATATGGACCAACCATGTGAATTTGTATATACCTAGAAGACCTTGATATGTATTATTATATGATAACCTTGGGTTAATTGAGTTAATTAAAAGATTCAACCTTAATTTTGTGCATAAGGGATCTGAAACACATGTACAAGCACAAGAACCCAAGTTGAGGTAAGAATTCCTTGCCTGGTATAGCAAGAGTTCAATGATGAGTTGAGCCAAACTTGGGGTAAATTTTTGAACTCGAGCAAAACACATATATGAGGGTCGAGCTCAACCTTGACCTCGACTAAGTGATGAATTTGGTATTATTAAATACCATTGGGATATTATTATTTTGTGTATCATTGTAAGGTTAATTAGGTAGTTATGGGCCCTAATTATAACCTTTAATTACACCAAATATATGAATCTCATGAATACTTAATATTAACGATATAATTAACATATTCCCTAACGAGAATGTTTATTGAACCTTAGAATTATCATATTAATTGAGTAATTATACATTTTAGATTGTTAATTGTATAATTGTAAGTATAGGGTTGAATAAGGATTTTAACTGTGGACTTATTCTTTCAATTAGGTGATGAGAAATTGGGTCCTATGGACTAATAGGTTGTGGCTACATTTTTTGAAGCTATGGAAGTGAGGGTCTGCTAATCTGGTACTTACATCAATCTATTATTGTGATAAACCCCTGAGAGGATTAAACTAGTTTCTATATTGTACCTAAATCTTGGTTATTGAAATCTATGATTTGCTTGAGATCTTGATTATGGGTGAGGAGGGATTCGAACCCCCGACACCGTGGTTCGTAGCCACGTACTCTAATCCTCTGAGCTACAGGCCCCACCCCATCTCCACTGGATCTGTTCCCAAGAGTACCTTCAAAAAAGGAACCTTTCCTCTCCCTAGCCATTTAGGGTGTTTTTCATCCTCATGGGAGAAAAATAAAGTGAGGGCATCCACCAGTATCGAAAGAGAAAGTTATCGTACATATAAGAATCTTTCAGTTCTTATGGAAGCTTGCTTTGGATGTATCCGCCCGATCTCTCAACGATTCCCCCATTAGTTTAAGGGCATCTTGAGAGACCTGTACGTCCATCATTGAGTGATAAATGGGAAATTTATGGAAAGTTACAATCCTCACCACGAAATAGTGTACCTACACACCTTCATCACCATTACCAAGTTCAATGTTAGCTAGATTAGTCAACATTTATATGTTTCAATGCAACAACAAGATGTTATTTGTAACAAGTAATTTTGTTGGTTAATTGGTCACATTTTATTCATGAAATGGCTTAGATTAATATTAGTTTGGATACGGCAAAATCATTCTATTAGATCGAATAAGACATGATCTTCCACAGTAGGAGCAATATCTAAACTGACTGAAGGGCTTTTGCCCAGTCCCGTGACATCTAAGTTGACTGGTCGGGGCTTAGACAAAATCTGATGTTAGAAGGTCTGATTGCTCTTCTCGATGGAAACTATTCTGGCTACGGAAGGAAGTTGGTTAGCTTCCTCTTATTTTATTCTAGGATTTTTCTTCTTCATAGGTCATTTGTGGCATGCGGGAAGGGCTCGTGCAGCTACAGCAGGTATGCCCCTGTACGGGTTGTTCTGTTGATTGTGCTTTTGATAGGAGCTTAGCTTGTCTATTTTGGTGCCTAGAACTTTTCTTGTCTTGTTTGATACTGATTAGCTTATTTTCGTACTACTTATTTCCTGTTTAGTCTTGTCAATCTATCTAAGTCTGTCCTATACGTTATTGATTTACCTTGTTAGTGATTGTGTGTCATTTTATGTAGTTATCTATTACCTTATCAACACATCTGTTTATGTGGCCTTCTTAGCTTATACAATCTATTTATCTAACACTTTCTTACCTTGTCAATAATCTCTCAATTATCACATGATATAAGTATGGAGATATGTTGAGCTGAGTGATGATCCTAGTAGAATACTTGGATACATGAGACACATCAAGGGCTATTCTCTAGGTGTTAGCGATATGCTAGGGGCTATTCTCTGGGCATCAACATCTGCCATATGCCAAGCTATCACGCTTAGGTGAGTTTAACTGATTGGAAACATGTCCTATTATGATCTGTTGGATTATATATGTTGTTCAAGTTTGTTTTATTCTGACTGAATCTTAACTACTTATAAACTGTTCATGGAGCAATATGGAAGGAGAGATTCCTATTTGCTAAACTTGTTAATGCTTGTATCTTGATATGTTCATTTTCTAACGGCTAATTTGTGATATGTTGAGTTATTTTTTCCTTGATAGATCCCTACAACTTGTTACTAAAATTATCCCTCACTAAGTCTTTTAGACTTACTCTATCATATTATCCTTGATTTTCTTAGATAAGATTCAAAGACTTCAGGCTTGGACTAGAGAAAATACGTTTTGCAATGGAACAGGTGTTTATATGTGCATTTGGGTTCACTAGAATTTTAAGCTTTGACTTACAAGTGTTGTGATATTTTAAGTTTGAATTGATGACCTGGAATCTATATATATATATATATATATTATGTTGTGTGTTATGGGACCACTTATGGCATGTATTTAGTACTTTTGTTGAAGTCTGCTTAAGTTGAAGCCTATTGCTATCTTTGAAGAGTTTGAAATTTTATAGGCCTATCATATGTGTTGTACATTACGATTTAAGACTAAACTGGTAACATGTCAGTTTAGGGATTAACCTGAGTGGGGTACCACACTTAGTGTACCTTTAGAATATTTGTTAGTTGTCTTATGTTTATAATCTTTGCATGGCACGGTTGATTAGGAAGGGTTGGCGCCCTTCCTATTTGTTATCCATTCATTTGGATGGTGGGAAAGGGTTAGCGCCCTTTCCCAATGGTGATGTGTTATCATTTATTTGATTTTTAAACTTTTTATTTTTTGGATAAAGATCGATTTCAGGGGAAACTTTGCCAAAATTTTCTCTTATATCCATTTTAGTTTAGTATTATGTATATATATATATATATATGTAACATACTTATGTTAATTTTTACTTTCTATATATATAAGCTTAAGAGTTGCAGAGCCCTCCAATGATGTAAGAGATTTTTGGGCGTACCTACCAGAGGTGGGCCAATCGGAGTTGGGTGGATGAAAGGGCAATAAGAGTTGCTCTAAGTGTGTTACAGTGACATAATCTATTTTTAGTTAAATTATAATGCATTCTCTTAATCATTGTTCATCTTGTAGGAGAGTTTCCAGCAAACACTTTAGTCCCAATCTTAGCCGAAGGGCGTCGAGAGTCGTGTAGAAACCTAACAATCTCAAGCTGAGTTGTAGACTTCAACTATAGATAGCCCTAACAAGAAGGGGCGGGTGTATGAGCCAAGCTACTAGCAGTCGCTTTCCTATACTAGTACGCCTTGAAAGAAGTCTCCAAGTGCATTAATTGCAGCTTGCTTGAAGGCCTATTTGTAGGCCGGTGTTCAAGATATGCAAAGCATGTTTTCATCGCAGTTGAACATGATGCATTATATACTCTCTCAACTGGTCATGCATAAGGGTACTTCGTTTGGATTGTCTGTCACCCATGCACCAGCCTCACCCCCACCCCTAGTCAACCACAGCATCTTCCACCGCAACGCAATGACGATTATGACCAGCAGCAGTATGGCATCGAGCAAGATCACTATTTCAACTCCGAGAGCGATGTTACTAGCTAGTGGATAGGATTTTTTTTATGCTTTTGTAATTATGAATTATAACTTTTAAGATTTATGTTTATAAAATTTCATTGTGTTTTAAATTATTGTTCTATTTATTTGAAATATGTGTTATTTTACATACAAGATGTATCAACAAGAGGTGCAATGTAAACCAACTATTTAAAAAAATTAAATTTTTGACAAAAAACCTAGGACTTTTCGATAGAAAAGAATATAAATAAATAATAATTTCAATAACTATCTGATGGAAATTCATCTAAATTTAGTCAAAAAACAATAAAAAATAAATAAATAATTTAAAAAGCCACCGGAAATCCGATGGAAAACTGTCGGGGGAGGTGATCCTTGAAACCCTGGAAGATGCTTAGGCTGTGAAATGCTACATATGAACCTTGCAGGATACGAAGACAAACAAGAAGAAGAGTATGGTCTGTACTTCAATCTATGAATCCTGTGATGGAAATGAAAAGAATACGACATGTTATACGTCAATTATCTTATTTTTAGAAATATAATGATATTGCGATAATATGACTTTCTTGCGGCACTTGACTACTTAATTTGATTATATATATATATGTATATATATATTTCAAGTCCTTTTTTTCCTCAAAAAAATAAAAAATAAAAAAAATAAAACGATGAGTTAGTAAAAACCTTAAAGATTTTAATTTTCTCTGAAACTTAAGCAGAAGAACAAGTATCCTAACTCAACATTTCTGTGAAAATTTGTATAAAATAATTGAATAATGTATTGTTTAGAGGAAAAATACCACTTTATTTTATCATTAACTAAAAAAATCTTATCAATAAATTAAGAATAAAATCAAGGTGGAATGCGTAAAAGTGCAAATATCAACTCCCTACTTATATCTTAATACTGGTAACAAATCATTTTAAGTTTATTGCTATCAATAATTTGTGACTACCTAAACTTTACTTCTGCAATTCCTAAGAGTATGAAATTAAGCATTTCTTACAACAACATAAAAATTATTGTTAGTCAAATATTTTAATTATTGATGTTATTGTCATTCTTTTAGGCTATAAGGAAATTAAGTTGATAAAGTTTCTTTTTCTAATTCCAAAAATAATTCATTTGAACTTCTTTAAACATATGATTAAGTTACTGAAATTAGACACTATGAAGCGTACATGATGTCATGGAACTACAAGAAGAATTAAAGTGTCTAATTTTCTTTGAACAGTAAGCGCAAGAAGTAAATTAATTCGATATTTCTAAAGTAAATGTAAATAAGTTAATCAAATAATATATTGTTTATATAAAATGCTATTTTGTTCTATCATTGATTAAGTAGAATGTCATCAATTGTTTAAGAAACAAATTATTTTGAATTGATCGCTATTAATAACTAGTAATTATCTATATGAGTGATTATATGCCTACAAGTGTGGCTAATTAGGCCGAAGAGATTTTATTGCTGCAGAAGTTTATCATTCAAAATACTTTTTGACCTTTCAAATTAGTTTAAGTCTTTTGTAGGAAAACAGTTTTAGTTACTGACTGGAATTTGTAAATACTAGTTCAACTACTAGTCAAACAAGTGAAAGATAAAATGATAAAACAGTAGAAAATGAACATTGGCATTTATAGAGGTTAGTCAAGCCTACTCTTTTACCTAAGTTTTCACTTAGGATTTTGAAGCTATCAAATTAATTAATATGTAAGAATATTTTTACAAGTAATAATAATAATTTGACAATAAGAAAAGTAAATGATTAGAAACACCCTAACAGGGTGAGAAACCATCTCTTCGCAAAGAGCTAAAGTGGAATCCCAGATGGGATAAGGCAGATTCTAGAGCATTGTGAAACTAGTTGCTTGTGAACAAACCTGGGGGAACTTTTGCTAGATTCACTTGCACAATCTATGTGGACTAATGCACGAATTGTTGCCACTCCGTATGGCAAGTTCTAGTCTCTTTTTCCTATTGAAACTAGGAACACTATAGAAGATTCCAAATAGCACCGCTCTATTGATTTCTTCACCTAGAGGTCCTTAGAGCAACTAAGTGCCAATTTATTCTCTTCACGAGATCCCTCAAGAGCAGGTATAACTCTTGTCCCTCTTTACCACTAAGTCTTTCGAGACATAAACTGCTTTATCTTCGTCTCCCCAAGGTCCATTGAAGGCAAGCTTCAATTGACCATCTTCACCACAAGGTCCCTTAAAAGCACATGTAGAGTAAGGAATTAGTGACACTTAGGCACAAAATGTGTATGAGAGTATCACACAACTTCTTAGGATACTTAACAAAGTTCTTTCCTAACCAAGTGATTTGCATTTTTCTAATGTTTGAATAATTTCACTTTATGTGCTTATGCCCAACGACTATAGTTCTTATTGAGGTAAGTGTCTATTGCAATTAATAAGGGAACAAGATAATTTTAGCAATCATTCATTAATTCCTTAAAAGATGGATGTATTAATGATTTCAGCATAATAGGATTTCTTTCCTAAGTTATAGAGATGTAAATCAAACTAGAATCTTCAAGAGATCTCTTAATTATAGAAAGTAAATCCCAACACATAACATATTCTAGTAGATAGCACATAAATATATTTTAGCAAATAATATGGAAAGATATTAATGCTTTCAGCACGTAATTCTAGGAGTGCAATTTTGTCACAATCAAAATAAAAACAATCTACCCCTTTTTGATGATAACAAAACTTAAATAGAGCGAAAGAATATCACCTGAACTCCTCTTATCGCTATGCCTTATTCTACCAACTTATGCTCCATTTGTCTAACTTAAGAAACTAGAGAAACAACAAGTAATAACATATATTAGATAGTTTATTAATAATAAGCCTAGTCATCAAAATAATAAGTTTATTGACCCATAAAAGTATTCATCATCTAAGTAGATAAAAGTTTAAAACTAAGTTCAAACAAGATAAAAGTTACAATTTTAGTTACTATTCTCGCCCTTCATCATCAAAAGAGATTAAGAAGCTTTCAAATCAGCTTTAATTTCTCCTTTAGACGAATGACATTGGCATGAGTACAACCGAATTTTGCAAAGAAAATGCTTGAGCTTGTAATCCATGGAATCAACAAAGGTTTCCAAACATCCTGCTAGAGTTTCCACAGCTTTGTTATGATTATCTATCTTAGCTTCAAGTTCAACATCCACTTTATTAGCTTTCCCTTGAGCCCTTCTTGGTGTTTTAATGGGAGTAGGGTGAACATGGCTAGATTCTTTAGATTCCTAGCTAATGGATACTGGAATTTTGGTTTTACGGGGTAAAGCTTGATACTACTAGGAGTTCTACCAACTATGCTAAACCATCCATCATTGTTAATATACTGAATCTTCATTTTCCTAAGGCTAGCAAAACCCAAACTTTTATGGTCATACTCCGCCTCAATCCTAGAATTAGGTAAAAACACTCATTCCAAGCATTAAGCAAAAACACTTCTTCACTTTTGAAGATGTGTGTGAAAAGCATAGAATAGGGAAGATTTTGGGCTTGATGAGAGAAAGAGTAAACCATACATTTCATAATGATAAAGCTAAGATTGACTGGTTCTTACTTGACAACTTTGGCCATAAGATAAATGTTCATAGAATTTAAATCAGTGGTATGCCCTCCACTGGAAACTAAGGCAGAAAAAATGGAGTAGCTAAGCAACGTGTGGAGCAGAATATGTTAAATTTTTATTTTGTTCAAACTAGCACCTCCAAAAACATAGTATTGCTTTTCTCCCCAAAATAGTTGACAAATTTTATCATAAGAAACAACAAAATCAGATAAATCACCAAAATTAAAGAATTTGGCACCATCATTTGGAATATTAAATAGAAAGTTCAACATTGAAGGAGACAGCACAATTCTTTTGTCAAAAACATAAGATTCCATTGAGATATCATATTTAGATTCAGTAAAGGTGAAATTTAAGTAAAACATCTTGACTTAGTGAGAATATGAACGTTCATCATTTCTCATCAAGCTGTCCCATTTCAAACCACAAACCTAGTCAATTAGATCAAATTTTGGCAAAGAATCAAATTTGATAGCCCTATCACAATTTAAATTGTGAGCAAAAAGTTTCTCATTAAAGTATGTTTGAGCTTTAGAAGAGTTGAATTTTAAAGACGCCAAAAGCTTACTGAAATTCTAATCCTTGATTTCTCCGAGGCAAATAGGAATAGGGGAATTAGGGCTAGAAACATCATCTTTAGAACCAGTGGGTCTTTCATGACTACCCATGGAAGTATCCTTATTATTCAGCTATTCACTCTTAAGATGGATTGGTTTGTTAGAAGAAAAAGATTGATTCTCATCAATGTTGGAGTCATTATACCATTTTAATAACATTGGAGCATTAGAACTCTAACAAGAATGGGTTCCAAAGGAAATGAGTGTTTTTTCTAGGAGGAAGAAGCTTTAGCATCAAAATTTGCTGAGCGCTTAGGTATGGTGATTTTTCACTTGAGGAAGAGAAGAGAACAATGAAGAGAATATCTTTTAACGGAAAAGGAAAGGGTTTCTCTTTTTTGTGAACATAAGAAGAAATGGCAAGTTAAGGGAAATGAGAATTTTTGAAAAGTACAAAGAATCATGAATTAAATGGTTGATTTTGATGCACACAAAAAAAGGTATTGAAAATAGAAGAGATGCAATTAATTTGAGTGCATAATAATTGCCATATTTAAATAAATTCCTAATCTTTCTCTAATGCACACAAATTTATTTTCTTCCAAATTTTTGGTAAAAATATCTACAAGCTTATTTTCTGTAAAAACAAAATCAATTGATATATTACATTTATTCAAATGATCACGTAAGAAAATGATGTTTAATTTCAATATGTTTTGTGCATGAGTGTAGAACTGAATTTTTAGAGATACTAATAGTATTGGAACGAACTATTACATAAAATAGGTACGCAAGGAACATTAACTCCGAAGTCATGCCAGATACATTATATCCATAATACCTAGGTGCAACAATTGTCCAATGCCTTGTATTCTACCTTAGTTGTGGATCATGCAGCTATGCTTTGCTTTTTATTGCACCATGAAACCAAAAACTTTGTCGATGGTTGGCAACCACCGTCGGTACTATTCCTACCTGGCTTACAACCAACATAATCTGCATTAGAATATCTTAAGAAATTAAAGGATTTAGAAAGTGGATACCATAAGCTATAGTTAAATGTTCTCTTGAGATATCTCATTATTCTTTTAATAGCATTCAAATGGGATTCCTTTGGACTAGATTAAAATCTAGTACAAGTATGTTGAAAACATAATATCTAGATGGTTTGCTGTTAAATAGAGTAAACTACTAATCATACCGCTATAGACTTTCTTGTTTACATTCTTACTGTCCTCATCAAGTTCTATTTTAGTATTTGTACTCATAGAGTGGTTGTAAGGTTGCATTCATTCATTTCGAACTACTTTAGAAGCTCCACTGAATATTTTTCTTATGAGATGAATGTCCCTTTCTGAGTTTACTTCACTTGAAGTCCCAAGAAGGAGTCGAACTCTCTCATTAAGCTCATCTCAAACTCCTATTTTATTTCCTCAGCAAACTCTTGACAAAGTAAATCATTAGTACCACCAAAGATAATGTTGTCGACATAAATTTGAACAATGAGAGGACATTTTCTTGATGCTTAGTGAGCAATGTGTTATCTAAGATTACAATAGAAAAACCATTGTTTATGAGAGAATTACTCAATTGATCATGCCATGCTCTAGGAGCTTATTTTAGTCCACATTAAGTTTTTGTCAGTTTAAAAATATGATGAGGAAAATTTTAATTTTTGAAACTAGGCGATTGCTCAACATAAAATTTTTCTTCTATAATTCTATTTAGAAAAGCACTTTTTACATCCACTTGATAAAGCATAAAATTTTTTTGAGATGCAAAGGCAAGAAGCATGCTAATTGATTCTAACCTTGCAACTTGAGTAAATATTTCATCGTATTCAATACCCTTTTGCTAACCACAGCCTTTTGCTTCCAGTTTGGCTTTATTTCTAGTAACTTTGCCATTTTTATCTAGCATATATCTGAACACCCACTTAGTACCAATAACTAAATGATCTAATGGTCATTCTACTAGGTTTCAGACTTTATTCTTTTTTTTCCTTCATTGCTTCAATTTTAAATGGATCTTTTAGTGCCTCTTTGACATCTTTAGGTTTAATCATTGAAATAAGAGCACAATTGGATTTATCAGGTGGAACTTGTCCAGCTTTGGATCTAATAGTTATTCTAGCTTGAGGATCTTAAATGATTTTGCTACTAGGGTGACTAGAAGCATGTTCAAGCTTTTTTGTTCTTTGTTCAGCCCTTTATGTTGATTCACTAAAATCAGGTTCGTCAGTGGGATTTGTTTTGTCAAATAATTTTGAATTATCTTGATTTGATTGATGGCTCAAAGTTAGGAATCTTGTTTGGTTCCTCAGATCCTTCAATTTCTTTACTCAAGGTACCCTTGGCATAAGATGGGTTAGTTTTATTAACAATAACATGCATGGATTCTTGAGCCGTTCTTTTTTTCTTGTTAAATACACGATAAGCTTTACTATGCATTCAGTTACCAACAAAGATAGCTTCATCAACTTTGGAATCAAACTTTGTCAAATAATCTCTATAATTTAGAATGTAACATTTGTAGCCAAAAACATGAAAATAAGAAATATTTGAAACTTTACCTTACCACAATTCATATGAGGTTTTTCTCAAAAATAGCCTTGAGAAAACATGATTTAACAAATAACAAGCCGTATTTATGGCTTTACCCCAAAAGTATTTTGGAAGATCATATTTATTAAGCATAGTTCTAGCAACATTTTACAAAATTCAATTTTTCCTTTCAACTACTCCATTTTGTTGTAGAATCTTAGGAGTAGAAAAATTATGAATGTAACCATGTTTTTCACAAAATAATGTAAAGTTTATTTCATCAAATTCAATTCCATTGTCACTTCAAATTTTCTTAATGAAATAATCCTTTTCATTTTGAAGCCTTTTAACAAGTGAATTGAAAGCATTTAGAGTATCATTTTTATGAGTAAGGAATAGAACCCATGTAAAATGAGTATAACCATCTACTATGACAAACATATATCTTTCACCTCCTAGGGAAGCAATTTTTATAAGTTTGAATAGGCCAATGTGTAGAAGTTCTAGTAGTCTTGAAGGTGTGACCTCAATAACAAGATCTTTCTTTATGAGATGAGATGTAAGTTCTATGTTTACATGGCCCAATCTCATATGCGATTTCTAGCATTCTTTATTTGAAACAGCTAAACACTCCATATTTTGAAAGGTTAAATCACCAAAGGTTATGCAATAAACATTTTTATTCCTATTAGCAGTAAAAACTAATTTCTCATTTTACTTAATAACACTATGAGAATGATAGAATTCATCCTCATAACCTTCATCACATAGTTAACTGACACTAAGCAAGTTATGCTTAAGGCCATCAACAAGCCATACATTATCAATAGAAGTACCAGTCTACTTACCAATGGTACCTTTACCTATTATGCATCCTTTTATGTTGTCTACATGAAGAACATTTCCTACTGAACATTTGTTAAGTTTAAGGAACATGGACGCATCCCTTATCATATGCTTGGAACATCGGCTATCTAAATACCACTTCTATTTCTAGGAATGTTATTTGACAAGAACTTGTAAGAAATTAGTTTGTTTTAGGTCCCCAAACTATATTGGGTCCTTCATGGTTAGTAGTAGATAATTTTCTTATCCAAACAAATTTGTTACCAATAAGTTTCTCAGTTGAGCATTTATAATTGACATAACTAGATCTGTCATAAGTAAAACAAGCTTTTCAAACTGGTTTGAAATTTACTTTGGAAGTTGTTGAAACCAATTTGGTATTTTTCTGATTCATGCAGTTTTTAAATTTTCAACCCTTTTTAGCATTATGCCTAGGTGGAACATGCATGTGTGTGTTTAACACTTATGGAACATTCACCTAGATCATCCTTAGTATGCAAGCATTTTTCAACAATAATTTTTCCTTTGATTTTACAACTTATGTTTTCAATTTATTTCTTCAAAGAATTATTCTCTTTAGTGAGCCAATCATTCATTCATTTATTTATTTATTTATTTATTTTTTGCATTCAACATCAAAGGTCTCTTTATTTTATCCATTTGCATTTCAAACTTATCTTTATGAGCCCTATCCAATTCTTCTTACAAATAATCCACTTTTTCTTGTAAAGTTTTATTTTTATCAACAAATATTTTAACACAAATTTCATAGAGCTTAAGCAATATTTGCACATCCTCATAAATGTCAATTGCATCATTGGAATCATAATTAGAATATGAAGAGATACTTACTTGATTTACCATGAAGCAATTCTCTTCATTATCAAATTGTTCACCATTAGATTCATCCCATGTGGTTATCATCGCCTTAGCTTTAGCTTGTTTTGCATATTTTCTCAATAGGTGACAATTTGGTTTTTTATGTCCAATTTCATTACATCTATAGTAGCGAGGTGGCTTAGTGGTTGGAGTTTCCAGGTTGGTTCTTTTTTATTTTGATCCGTTGTTTCAAATTTTCTTTTTAAGGTTCGTCAGTTACTTTAATCTTCAAGAAATTAGAACAATCGTATCCTCAACTTGCTCCACATCAAGATCTCCTTTAAGTTCTAAATAAGAATCATGACCGGTATTAAAAGAAATATTCTTTTTAGCTTTTGTTTCCAAACATTTATCTTTATTTAGTAGTGTTATCTCATAAGATGTGAGAAAATCTAATTAATTCACCCTTGGTCATCCTGCTAAGATCATGAGCTTTTTGAATAGCAATAACTTTTGGCATCCATTCCTTGAAAAGTGATCTAAGAATCTTCCAAACCTGCTTATCCTTGTTTATAGTACTATCAAGTGTGAACATAGGATTTATAATTTTCATGAAACTCGAGTACGTCTAACTAATGGTCTCATCAGGTTTCATTTGGAATATTTCATACTTTTGAATGAGAAGAGAAATCCTCTCTTGTCGAACCTAACTAGTACCTTCGTAGGTTACTTGTAGCATTTCTCACATTTGCTTTGTTGTAGCATATGTGTTGACTTGGTTGTATTCCTCCTTGGTGAGAGTGCATGACATAATATTTTTAGCCCTCGCATTCATTAAGATGGCTTTTTTAACATCATTGGTAAATCATGATGCACCTTTGGAACTATTTGTCCATCAACTAATTTTGTTGGAACCGTCAGCCCTTCACTGACCATGTTGCATAAATCAAAATCTAGGGCAATTATGTATTCTTGCTTATGATTTTTCCCTGTAGCATAGTTGGAACTATCAAACAATGGAGGTTGGTTGTGTGATTGCCCTTCTATAAAGACATCAAGAGTGTTAGTGGCTATAAGATTTTTTACTCAGGTAGTTACACCACAATATAAAGATCTAATACTTTGAAACCAATTGTGAGTGATTATATGCCGTAGAGTGGCGGTGAATTAGGCCTAAAGGATTTTATTGCAATGAAAGTTTATCACTCAAAATACTTTTTTGACCTTTCAAAATAATTTAAGTCTTCCGCAAAAAAGTAATTTTAGTTACTGACTGGAATTTGTAAATACCAATTCAATTTTTGATTAGAATAGTGAAAGATAAAGTGATACAAAGTAGTAAATGAACACTAGTATTTATAGAGGTTCAGCAAGCCTACTTCTCTACCTAAGTTTTCACTTCAGATTTTGAACCTATCAAATTAATTAATGTGTAAGAATGTTTTTACAAGTGATAATAATACTAATTTGACATTAAGAAAAGTAAAGGAATAGAAATACCTTAGCAGGGTGAAAACCAGCTCTTTGTAAATAGCTAAATCTAAATCCTAGACGAGATAATGTAGATTCCAAAGCACTCTGAAACCAATTGCTTGTGAATATGCCTAGGAAAACTTTTGCTAGATTCACTCACACAGCCTCTATGGATTAATGCACGAGTTGTAATAATTTCATACTGCAAGCTCTAGTTTAATCTTCTAGATTGGAACTAGGAGTATTGCAAAAGATTTTAGATAGTACCGCTCTACTAGTTTCTTTACCTAAACATTCTTAAAGCAGCCAAGTGCCGATTTGTTCTCTTCACGGGATCCCTCGAGAGCAAGTACGACTTATGTCCCTCTCGTTACTATGTCTGTCGAGACATAAACTATCTTGTCCTCGTCTCCCCAAGGACCGTCGAAGGCAAGCTCCATTTGACCTTCTTTACTACAAGGTCCATCAAAGACACACGCAGAGTAAGAAATTTGCAACACTTAAGAACAAAAATTATATGAGAGTATCATACAACTCTTCAAGATACTTAACAAAGTTCATCCTAACTAAGCGATTCACACTCTTTCAATGCTGCATAATTCACTTTTATATGTTTATGTTCGACGACTATAAGTTCTTATTAAGGTAAGTGTTTGTTGGAATTAAATAAGGGAACAAGATCATTTTAGCAATCATTCCTTAATTCCTTAAACGGCGAATGTATTAATGATTTTAGCATAATATAATTTTTTTCTAAGTTATAGAGATGTAAATCAAACTAAAATCTTCAAGAGATCTCTTAATTATAGAAAGTAAATTCAAAAACATAACAAATTCTAGTAGATAATGCGTAAATAGATTCCAATAGACAATATGGAAAGATATTCATGGTTTAGCACATAATTCTAGGAGTGAAATTTTTTCATAATCAAAATAAAGTCAATCATCAAAGGGTTAGCAATTTAAATTGTTGTTGTACCACAATCTAGTTGATAGATGTAGAAATAAGAAATGAACGATAAACCAAACACAAATAAAAGATCATAAAAAAATTTAGTGTGGTTTGACTTCATTTTGATGGCCGATTCATAGTGTATAGAGAAAATTAAATTTACGATGAATCAAATTTGAGGATTATAGAGAATATTTCCTAATCCCAAATCTCAACCTCACAACATTGGCATGCCCTATTTTGCTTTATCAATTAAAATTCAATTCCAATTGCACCTCAAAGTATTTTCTATGCTCAAGAGTTGATCCCATGAGAAATACCTTGATTCAAAAGTTTAGATTCTAGATAAAATTAGAAACAATAGAATAAAGGATAAAAAATCTGCATTGGGGCAGCAATGCTCAGCATTCTATTTCTAGTGCTGCAATGCCCATTTTCTTGCCGCCTCTCTTTATTTTTCTTCAAAATGCAAATTAATAATTCTCCACTTTGTCATGTACTCTCAAACCATTTTGTCAATCTCATAAGGACACTTATCTGAGGTTAAAAATTTCAATCATATCAAAATAATGCACAAATCTGATCTTTGGAACAGATATCAACATATTCATTGAATTATCCTATGTGAAATTGCACTTGAGGAAAATCTCTATAAAGAGGCCACTAATACTAGCAACTTAGCCTCTATAGCAGAAGGAGAGACACCCCTCAATCTGAATAGACATACCTTCTATAGCATCTTGAAGTCTTTTTTGCTAAGTTATTCTAGTAGTTTGGATTTCTGTTTTAGTTTTACATTTTGTTGCTAGGTACTTAGGCACTTTTCCAATTGCTTATTGAATAAAAGATAGTCTCAACTTTAGAGATAAAGTTTTGGTTCTCTTGATTAGTTTAATAAATATATTTTGACATTACATCACCAATGTGTTTGATCTTTTGCCACATAATTACAAGTTATATGAATACTTATTTACAGTAAGACCTAAGAGGCACACACATAAAAGAAAACAAGCAATGACAAGTATATGACCTTAATTGAGAAACAAAAACAACAATGACAACTTTGCGCAACAATTGATGAGTGCACTACATCAACACCAATACAAGACCCCTAAGGGGGGGCTATGTGGCGAACAACATCAAAACTATTGTAAGACCTCAAGGGAACGTGTGGCGAATGACATCAACACCACTATAAGACCCCCAAGGGAGCATGTGACAAAAGACTACTATAAGACCACCAAGGAGCTCACAACATAAAGACCACTATATGATCTTCAAGGAGGTGCAAGAAAAACTCAAAAAATCACTGACACCTTATGAAAAACTTAGAAAGACTACAAGACCCCCAAAGGAGCGCAAAGCAATCAAAGCTACTATAAGACCCTAAGGGAACATGCAATGGCAACAACGTAACCATCATAGCATCTCTAAAGAGGGAACATGGCAACAACACCCCACTAGGACTCTCAAGAGAGTGCTAGTTGAACAACTCTGCTCTGAGGCTAAAAACACCATTGTAATATGACCCTTAAGGAGGCTACATAATATATATATATATATATATATA
>JACGDI010005461.1:70408-111945 GCA_014898725.1 Jacaranda copaia | reverse complement strand
CCCCCCCCCCACAAAAGTTAAAATAATAATAATAATAAAACAATTCCTTACTCTCTCATTTTCTCTCTCTACCTTTTACATCATTCATTAATTTCTCACACTCTTAATTCACTATACTCATTCATATATATGAAATATATATATATATAAATTTACATATATAAAAATGTTGAAATTTTACTAATTAATTTTTTTTCATTTTCTTATGCATTTAGTTATAATTTAACCAAAAAAATTAAATATAGTGTGATATTACATAGTTAGGTTATTTTATTTAATAGCTAATATATTATTTTACTATTTTATTTTTTAGTTATGCATTTAATTTTTTATTTAATAGCTTTTATACTAATTATTATAGATTTATAGATATTTATTTATTTAAACAGTAAATATATTAAAAACTACAAATTTATTAAAATGTAAATAATATTTTTGTTAACTCGTATACTTAGTAGTAAATATATTATTAATTAAAGTCTTATTAAAATATTATTTAAAATTAGAAAATATATTAATGATTGCACGCTAATTAAAACATTATTTAAAATTTACTTAATTAAATCTATTAATATTATTAATTACAAAAATTTTAAAAATTTATTTAATTAATAGTGCATAATAATATGTTTACCGTTTTTGTTTTGCTTAATTATTAGCAAATACAAGTTATAAATAAATATTATTATTTTAAGTTCATAATTTGAATTTATATCATCAAATGATTATGTCATATGATCTCCTTAATTATAAAATATTTTATTAAAATTAAAATACTTACACATCATTTCACCACAATCATATATCAATCATTACAAATATCTACATACATACATCAATCATCCATATAAAAAATGCATACATTTATTAAATTTAAAAATATAGTTTCATCTTACAAAGCTAAGAAGAAAGTAATTGATATAATATCTATAGTAAAATTTGTCTTCTATAAAACAAACTAGAAAAATAATTTTATTTTTTATGCTTTCCAAAATAAGGCAAACAGTGGGAGCATTCCTCAATTTTAACTCTCAAAATACCTTTTCCAAAATATTTTCTAGAAAACACCCAAAAACAAACCAAACAAAGCCTAAGTCTTTTACAAAAGCCCTTAAGGGGACTTTCAACTACTTCTCATTGTACTAAAGTCCAAAGAAGAGGGCCAAAAAAGCAAAAAGCATAGAAATGCAATAATGCATAAGCAACACACAGCATCAAGAAGAAGCATGAAGAATAAAATAATCCAAACAACTAAGTATGAAATGGAAAGCAAAACCAACAGTTTTGGAACGTGCAAACAAAAATAAATATTTGGCTTGTACTTGGCTGCAGAAGAATAAACCAACTAGAAAGCTTCCAAAACAAAGTAAAAAGGCACTTGACATCAACCAACAAAAGGATAGGAAAAACGCTAACCCTTACTCTAAATCCTACTCTACTACAGTAGAGTTGCAACAACTAGATCCTTTGCCGTGGTGTTAGTGATGGCCTTTGACACTCTACTAGCCACCACAATAAGTAGATTAACTAGACAGGTGAGGTCAAGAATAGCAAGTCCTTTCGAGGGTATTACCTAATCTCACTAAGCATGTGACAACCTCCTTAGATGGTCTATTCATAATTTATAGTAGCCTTCACCTCAACTGCCTCGAAGAACTCATTGGAGCTCTTAAATTGCTTTACCACCTCCTTACATGTAATAGAACAAACATCCCCCCAACTGAAGACTTAAAGAACTTCCTTCTAGTCTTCACCTCTTTAACATACTGCTCCTTCAATAGTTTTGCAAACTTTTCATCCTTCTGAGCGTGCTGCAGGGTGAATCCTGTAATGTCCTTCTGTATGCCAAGCTATGGTGGTCCAAGTCCTCTCTTCTTGGGCAAACATTAACATGATTAAGTTCTAAACCTAGTCAAAAAGTGACAAATAAAATAGTAAAATAACTCACATAACTACAAATATACTACAGGAGCAAAATAAATTAAGTAAGAAGAAAAGACTTGCCCAAGCTAAATCTCCAACTACAAACTCTGTCAGATTGGAAGAGATGAATATCTACAACATTCCCAACTCATACTTGCTGAACCCATTTTGCAAGCTATCAATACTGAGAGGACTCATCGAAGGATAATTGCTCAACTTAAAGTAAGGAAAATTTAATAAATTAAATGTATAATATGTTTTTGATGTAAAACTTACCAAAAGTATGAGGCTTGCTGATATGACCAAAATTGAATATAAGGATAATTTGGTAAATTGACTAAAAATGACAATGGACCTTAGAATTAATTTAGTAAAAGGGCCAAAGAGCACAAAGGACAACATCCTAATAAGAGTTGATACCACAACTCTTGCGCAAATCATAACTAAATAAAACCCTTTTATCGTTGCCCTCGCTAGCATGAAAAGGGCAAGATGATCTTGGGCAAGAAGTCATAACGGCAGACTCTCGCACAAGCTTCTCAGTTGGTCTTGAAATCACTAGCTTGAAATTATTACCTACACTTGTCTAAGGTACTATAGAAGGAGGCAAAGCATAAAGCTCCATAGGGGGTTCCACCTACTAGGGATGAATCCCTATGACATTACTCTACAACATGTTTCTCATGAGAACCTAAATTCGGCTTCTTAGTGCAAATCCTTTCCAAGCTAATTTTGTTCCCTACCAAGAGCAAACAAGTTAAATTAAGCTCAATAACATAAGAAAATATCAAGAAAAATAATACAATCATTGAGGAGAAAGAAAGAATGCAATGATAAGTAAGCAAAAAGCTAAAACTTTAACTAAGTACCCTTGGGAAATATGTACGTAACATTGAAAGAAGAGATAAACAATACCATCTCCTTCAAGCATTGGCGAAGTAATGATGAACCTTTTGCAGAAACATCAACAATGGCAAATTACTCCAAACATGGGGAGGTCCACAACCATAATCTTGCATAAAAAAGCAATAATTCCAAAGCTATTTGAGAGGAAGGAAAACCACTTAAGAACTTACCATTTGGTACCCCCCGTACCATAAAAAATGAGTTGAAATTATTTATGGAGATGTGGAGACCCAAATCCCTAAATGATGATGATATCCCACAAAGTATGCAAAGAAGTTCGGAGCAAACTAACCTAAACATATCCCATAACTCCTAACTATATCCAACAAAAAGGGATTGAGAGAGAAGGAAAAACCACTACTACAGTAATCACTAAAAATGGTGAAGTGCCCTAGAGGAGGTGAAAAATGCGACCCTTCAAAGAAGGAAGAACATACTTGAACTCATTAAAAGTGCAAACTTTACATCTCAAGTCACTAACTACCCCAAAGAAATTGAATAAGATAGCCTATTAACACCAACAAAACTACTTCAACATTAGGTGCTTCTGCAGACCCTTCCTCAAAAGAATCATTTTCTCTAAACTTGGACTTAAAACTAAAACCCTAATTTTAATGAAGCTGGTGATTAAAACCCCCAGAAATGACTAACATGCTTTTGATAAGCAACTCCATGATCTAAGACTAGACTAGATGATGTGCTTAAAGATGGGCTCATGAACATAAAAAACATAGTGACACTATAAGGAGGATGACTGTCATGAACAAAACAACTTTGACACAACAATGGCCGCCTAAAGCAACATCAACTAGTGTAGTCACCCACTTTGGGGACACCATGTTAGTGTTGGTCCAAAAGGCCAGCACCCACTACACTACACCAAGCAAATAGCATCTTGTCGGCTACCCATGGACATCTAGCCATTCCACAATAGCAAAGGCCTCACCATCGACTCCCAATGGTCCTTCAAGCTCTAATTAGGACTTAGTCTCACTACTTGACATCCTGCTCTCAAAATTGAACATATCTCACAAGATAGAATATCATAGAGAAACTTTTACTGACTCTAAAGTGTTAGAAAACACCATCACGGGGAGAAAGTAAGAAAAAAAGTGAAAAAAATCACGCTCGTCTTGTTTCAAAAACAATCATTTCCAAAAAAATAAGAAACTGTCAAAATTAGTTAAGTCCCTTGGAGGACACAATGCACTAAGCAACATTTCTGCTCGAAACAATCAATTAAGGAGATCTAAGAAACTCCAAATTAGTCCATCGTTAAATTTCTAAAATTTTCACAAATTTAAGTTAAAAATAAATTACTAAAATTTAATGAAATTAATTATTAAGATAAGTTAAATATAAATTAAGTTTATAATATATTTTTAGTGTGAACAAAGTTTTCAAATTTAAAATAAGGGGCTTGATGATGTGGGAAAGTATGGTCCTAAGAGTAAAAAGGTAAAAAAAAAGTAAATATGCCCAACTAAATAAATAATCAAATAAATGAAAGGCTAGGGAGCTAACAAATTAAGTCCACTAAGATGTGCACTTCAAACCTAAGTAGGTTGAAGCCTATTAATGACTTAATCAATATAAATATCAATGCTAAGGCCAAAAACTAAACTCCTAATCTTTTACAAAAAATCCCAAACTCTAACTTAGCCTAAGTGCATTCCCAAAACATATGCACATTCTATTTTATCGATTTTCAAAAGGACCTTGACTCTATTTTCGTATAGCATCACTATCTTTTCATAGAAAATAAATCTTATAACAATAATATAACTTTCTGTATAACTTTATTTCCCAAAAGGTCACTAATAGCGTCCAACACAAGCTTCTTGCATTGGGGCGTAGGACATTTTGTTCGGGCACTTGTGCTTTGTGTGCCCCCGTATGGATTTTCCTGCACCAAGGAACTAGACAATCTAGCTTGACACTCATTTTCTTCTTCGTCCTGTTCCTTTATCTGGATGACTTTATACAGCTGTAATTTTCAAATATTCCAACAATTAATTTAGTTATTTTACACGTAAACTAAGTTTAATTAACCCATATGGATTTGGGACATAAAATTGAGATAACAAGATGATGCTTCATATTCAAGTTCATATTGTTGAATAAGAGCTTAGCTAAAAATTGTGACGTTATTATTCAAGCATCTAATTTTATACTACATTATTAATTGTTGATTGCTATTAATTGTTAATAATTGATATTTATAAATTAGTATGTATGTGATAATTTTACTGTAGAAAATGAAAACTCCCGCGTCTAAGTCTAAGTGCAATATAATTTTGAGAATCTAGCTTTTGCGCTTAATATTGTGTAAAATGATATCAAATGTTTCACCAATTACTACCGTTACATAGATTCTCATAATTATAAGAAATGACTTGCAATCTAATACTCTTGTCAAGTTTTATTTTTACTTGTTTAATTTAAATTAATACTGAATATTAAATTGAAAAAGTGAAAATAAGTGGAATCCATATATTTGTGCTGCTTACCTTGACCGCATTGACTGAAAAGGTAATAATGCACTCCACTATTTTGGCAAAGGACTAAAATTAGCCAAAAAATCAAAAATCATTTTGAAGATAAAACTTTATTCTAAAACATCTTAAAAACAAAGGAAAATTAATAAATTCAAATAAATGGAAGTAATGAAATAGCCTATTGAGCTTACCATACCGTTTCTTTGAGACATCGGATTTTGCTAGATTTTGACCATACAAAGAGGGTAAAATATAAACCTCTAGTGTGCGAGAACGAGCAAAATACCCGGAAAACCCACAAGATTTTGCTGCATCATTTTCTCGACACAAGGCCTAGGGATTTGGGGGTAGTTCCTATGTTGTCTCTTCTTTTCTCTTGGAATGGTGTGCGTCTGGAGTTAATTCAGACATTTTTGGGGCTAGGTTTTGGGAAGAGTAGGAGGAAGAGAATTATCTCGAAGTATTTTGGAAGAAAAGTGAAAGATTTGGGGAGTAAAAAGAGAAAATAAGACACTAAGTTTTTTAAGAAAAATAGAGCAAAGGAGAATAAAATGTTTATGTGATGTTTTTCATCTTCTTATTTTCTTTCCTTTATTCATTATATCTCAAATATTTAAACAAAAAAGAGACACTTTCAAAAAAATGTCTCTATAAAAAGTGTTAATAAGATACTTCTTGAAAAGTGTCATGTATAAAGTACATAATTAGGGAATTGAGACACTTTACATATGAAGTGTTATACAAAGTATCTGAACAAAAAGGTTATTAAGACATTTTTGTAAAAGTGTCACATAAAATGTGTCTCAAAAAGTTCTTTCTTTAGTAGTGCAGTGTACCTTCTGCACCAATTATATTAGATTAATCTTGGCATAGTTTCTTTCAAGCTGTAATTACAAAATGAACATGAAAATAATTTCTCCTTTTTCTACATAGTACTTAAGTAGTGAGTTTGAAAGTGGCATACATTAGCTCAATTTTATTTTACTCATGATAATTGACACTCATAAATATCCAAATTTCAACTTATTTTTTGAGTATAATTGCGGATATTTTTTTTCCATATTCTTATCATAGAGGTTGATATGAGATCCATCTTTTGAACATGGCTGCACATTCTATTGGCCTGTACTCTGGAGCAGTATGGCCTCCTCCCTTTACAGTTGCAAATGTCATGTTGTTGGCATATGTTCTAGTAAACCTGTGTACCCGAAAAACAATAATATAGATTAACATTCTCAAATCTTCACAAAAATAACAAACAAGAAACATTGCTTGATTTGGAACCCACCCTGCGACTTGTCCTTCAACAATCCATTGTCTCCATTCATCTACAATAGGATAGTTCAGATAATTTATCCAAGCTAGAGATGAAAGATAAGGGACTATGATGTCATGATCACCACTATATACGCAAGAAACAAAAGTGTTAGTTTCATAAAAGTAATGCTATGTTTAAATGAGTATATGTAATAGTCTTACCTATATATAAGAGACCTGTAGCCTTTAGTGCTAAGATTAGCGTGATATGGCCTGTTATCCCTAATTGTAGTAGTGTAAGGCAAACTAAAGTTGCACCTAGTCCATTTTCTTATACTCCCCTGCATTATATATAGTAATTATCTTAACATTCTCATGATGCATTGGCAATGTATTTGACTTTTTTCTCCTATATTTTGTTAAAACAAGTACCTTTTGGATATGCAGGACTTCTTGGACACTCGGAACATTAGCCCAAATTTCAATAAGCATTTTGTTTTCTTCCTGAGAAAACAATCGCAGATAAGAGTGACAAGAGTGAAATATATGTACTATTTTTTGTCAAATTCGATTACCAGCCAAGTTCTTGAGTTGCTTAGTGAAAAAAACAAAATTTACAAAATTCATATATTGGAAGTATAAGGCTAAAAATACTTTCCTCAAAATTTGCAGCTTGTACAAATATTTAATTGCGTTATTGGAGCCTTACTCGACACTTTGGTATTGGAGGTTGTTTGTTGTCGTAGAGCTCCAGGTGTTTCTCTTCAAGAGATCTTGCAACTCCAGAATAAGGATCACATGTAGGTTCTAAAATTTGTGCTTGCTTCAAATTATCAACTAACTAAACACAATCAAAATCCAATAATAAAGAGATTTAACGGATAATTCGCAAAATAAAATAAAATAAAATAATTATGGTGCATATCTTGCCTGATGGAAAGTTCGAACATCTTGATAACATGGTAAATTGTTGGGATCAATGTTTATGTACTTCCCTCTACAATTTCTCTTCAACGACTATGAACAAAAGGCACAATAAAAAATTAGAACTTCGGCATAGGCAGTTCTTGATGACCAAATAGTTTTATTTAATTAAATTTAACCTTGTAGAGTTCATCTGAAATAAGAGCCTTTCCATGAGCAAATGGTATCTTATAGTTATCCTCATCTGGAAATGTTGCTGCGTTGCCAAGCAAGTATCCCTCGAACCAAATAATTCAAAATCTCATTATAGATTACCTAATTGATCTATCAAGTTGTGTGCTTAATTTTATAACGAGGCAGGTTACAAACCTTAAGGTTAATTCGTGGCTTGCTTCCCATCTCATTCCCTACATTGCAACAAAGATTTTAAATGTGGAGAAATGATAATAAGAATAATAATGTAATAAAATGGTGGTTGTTATTTTCTATTCACTACTTCAACAAGGAGGTATGTAATGATAGGGCTAACTAATTTAAGCTCTCACCATTTGATATTATTTGAGTAAGAGCTGGTATTACTCGGCCTGTATATGATTCCCCCCCAATATAAAATGGGCTTGAAATAAATTCGGAATGATTAGCCAACCACTGCAAATATGTCTCAGACTACACAATTAAGAATGCGGTGAAAAGAGCAAGTATAACAGTGTATATCTTGTTTACTTTCTTCCATTTATATATTAACAATACTCGGCAGCATAGGCACAAAAAGCAATCTTATTCTAGTTGTTTCTATCATGAATTATGGTTTATGTAAATTAGATGATATTGTTCAAATTGCATCGTCCATCAAATTCATTCCTTAAAAGAACGGAATTCTTGATGAAAAATGAAGTGGAATACCTTTTGAAGAAATTGATAGGTTTGTTCACATGTTTGTATATCTGTGGAATGGCAGGCCTTCGGAGTCTTGGCATAAGAAAATCCAGTTCCCACCGGCGAATCCAAAAGTAAGATATTTGCTGCCTATCAATCATTGCCATTCTATAGTTATTTAATTTGCTGGTACAGAAAAAAAAAAAGTAAAAATAGAATAAACCTTACAAGACAAATGAAACATAAATCATGTTTATTATATTTCCGGAATTTGGTTTCAAAAACTATTTCAAAAAACCAAAAAAAAAAAAAAACCTCTTTGTTTCTTTTTTAAAAATGTCCCAAACTATTTTTCAACCTCCATTTCCAAACTCTTAATATATATATATATATATATATTGGTTAAATTCATTTTGCTATCCTGTACTATTGAGGTGGTGTTAAATACTCCTTTTTACTATCAAAACTTCAAACACCCCCTCTAAATACAATTGGTGAAATAGTTGATGATGTTAAAATTTCATAGCAAATCACTAGTTCAAACTTAGAAAATAAGTAACCCAAAAACATAGGACATGTGGCATTTTCTTTTTGTTTAGATAAATTTACCTTGGCATAAGTAATGCCCTAGAGTTAAAAAAACGAGACTAAAAACAAGTGCATATGAGGTGCAGATTTTATATTGAAATTGGAAGAATTGCTTGACGTTGTTGTGAATTTTGGCTAATGAAGTGAACATATGCGTAAAATAGAAAATTTTTTAGCAATACGATGGATGAATTTTTTTTTCCATTTTTGTTTTAGAAAGTCTAATGCTCATGCTGCAAAAATGGTGTTGCATTATACAAATCTCGCAAGGCCAATTTGGGAATAAAAATATGCAATGGTCATAATGCTGTAAAAGGATCCAATTCGTTTGCTAATTGACTAACAGTGTGAATATTTAGGGGGTATTTGAAGGTTTTAATAGTAGAAGAAGGCATGTAACCTCACTTCATAGTAAAGGGGACAAAATGAATTTAATTATGTTTTTTCAAAGAATCTACAACTGATTTTGAAAAAATAAGCAAGCTCTGGTAATCATCATAAAACACCCTCTATTTTTACGTCCTCTAGATACAAATTAAACCTACCATATGTTCTTAAACATAGCAACCCACTGATTCAAACACACACATTTTTGGGAATTTATGAAATGTTTTTCGAACACATTTCCCACTGAAAAAGATAAAAGTGACTCCAAGTATAGATAGTATTCACCTCTGCCAATGAATAAGGATTTAAGGTCAATGTTGGCAAACCCCTATCATAAACCCCGGTAAACATTATTGGTCCTGCGTGGTTCACACATTAATCAGCAACTACTATATAAAGAACAAATACAAAAATTGTGGCAATTCAAGTGAGCAATTACAGATTTATTTGGATGCAAAGCTTGAATATTTATAAGATTATTTTATTGAAGTAAATGGGCCAAGCAGCAAAAATATATATTAACAATTTATGTGGTGTATGTATCTCGTAGAGATTCTAGATGGCGCAGGCATCCGTGAATCATCCCATTAATTTGATCCCAATTGTGTGATGGCCGGGCAACAAGACCCAAATTCAAGCAACATATTTTTAGTCTTCAATGGATCAAAAATTCAGACGGTAAGTGTAAGAATCGAAGCAACCTATTAAGGTTGTTTCTTTTGTTGATGGCTCGGGTAACCATAGTATTAGAACAGAATTTAGGTCACATATTAAGTTGATAGCTTAATTTATCATTTTATTTTTTTAAAAAAAATTCTTTGAGTTGTTTATATTTAGATGTGAAAATAGATAGTTAGAAAACAGAAGTTCGATTTTTCAAAATGATATGAGACATAGAATATTTCAAAAAATGTGTATCCTTTGGAGAAATAGTAACTTTGAAAATGATTTAAAACTGCCCTTGGGTTACTATTTAGCTAATTTGTTAAAACAAAAATACCCTTAAATCTATTTGTATTTACATATGTATGTATCTATGAATGATATATTTATATTCGTATAATAAGGTAATGTACATAAATATATCAATATTTATTAATCTTTCTAATAGGACTGTTATGTCATTTCAGTTTATGTTTTTCAATTTTTTTTTTTTTTTGTTTTTCAGTTAAGTTTAATTTGGAGCTTTCACATTTTCCATCTACTTTAATTGTTAATCATTTGCCTTGGAAGAATATATAATTTTAAGATACTTATGGATTTTTTTATTTAAAATAGGCCGAAGCTAAGTCATTAACCTTTAAAAAGTATGATCATAATCAGAGAAAAGAAAATTATATCTTCAAACAGTCCAAAGGCTTTGTTGTTCTCGGGAAACATTTCTAACCATGAGAATTAAACTCAATCCCCCGACACTTTCCCAAGGGCCACTTCAAAAATCCATTCTCTCTGTCCTCAAATTTTCCCTAAAAAATTAATCATTACACACATATATATTGCACTTTTATCAATTAATATAAAAACATATTTTTATCAAGCTAGCCGAACAAAAATTTAACTAATTTAATGTTAGAAAGTGTCTTCTCCCAAAATAAAAGTAAATATATTATTTTCTCATAAAAATTTTTTTTAATTATTTCATATAATAATATTAATGGTAATAATAATATGATTTTACCTATTTCATATAATAATCCAGCTAGAACAGAGCAGCCAGGGCCGCCTGACACCCAAAGAATAAGAGGATCTTTCTGAGGATTAGCACCAGATGATTTGACAAAGTAATAAAACAGCTGCACATTTTCTCCTTTGTCGACTCCGATATACCTAATATCAATATGGAAGAAGATTTAAATTATATGCAACACACTAATCGATTGATAAGGCGCGCAATATATAATGTGTGATAAAGTAAATTAAACATAATTACGCACCCGGTTTCCAGTTCAAAGGGAAGTGGACCTTGGAATCCTGGAAGATACTTGACCGGTTGACCACCATATGAACCTCGCACGATAAGAAGAAAAAGAAAAATAACAAGTGGGATAGTAACCAAGAAAGAGTATTGTTTGTACGCCATTGTTGAAGGTAAATCATGCACATACAGATATATATATATATGTGTGTGTGTGTATTCGCGCACGCGCGCGCGCGCGTTCGTGGACATAGCATTCTTTAATAAATAGCAATATAATAATATTACGCTTTCTTGCTACAGTTGATGTCAGTGGATAAAAATTTTATATATATATATATATATATATATGAAATACGATGAGGGAATAGAACACGTAACCGGGAAGCTGCACTTCATTCCATGAATTCTCTAATGGAAATGAAAGGATTAGGACATAATATACCTATAATATAATAATGGAATAATTACAGTAACTACCCCTAGGGTTTGGTCAATAACAAAAACTACCTATTGGGTTTGAGAAATTAAAGGCACGTACCACTAAGGTTTGATGCTGTCTAACGACTTGATCTTGCCGTTAATCAAATTAACGAAAACAGTTGACATCATCATTGATTCTTTTCTAAAATTCAATTTTACCCCTATTTTGATTGCTTCATCTATTAACTATTTTTTGGAACCAAAATACTTTTGCGCTATTTTGGCAATGTGTCTATATATGTGGGGATGTAATTGTAACATAACAAATACACAGGGAGATCAAAGTAAGAAACTAGAATAATGCTTAATCTTGCCATTGGAACTATAATTAGTAATTAATTAATGTAATTAACCCAATTAATTAAATAATTAATTTTTAATTAACTAATCATATTTTTTAATTATTTAATTAACTGAGATTAATTAATTAAAAAATTATTAATTTTTTTATGTCAGAAATTTATGAGATCAATTAAAAGATTACAATGAACCCCTTCAAATTGATTGAACTTTTCATATAACCCCCTATATATTTAATTATATGATATATAAAACCTTAAGTATTTTAAAAAGCTACAGGTAGATCCCTTATGGAGCAACATAAATATTCCAAAAGCACTAAGTAATGCACCACAGATTTGACCAAACCAACATTACTATAAACCTACAATTACACTTAAACCAAATAAGTAGAACATTCAGTTTTCAAAATGCACAGGTTAGAATAACTGCAACTAAATAATTATTTACAAACTGCACAAAAAATATTGAGTTTGTAAACCTATTCCTTCTGTCTTGTTTCGCTTTATTTTCCATAGAGGGTATGTTGTTTTTTTATTTGACATATATTTAGTTCCTTTTTTTTAAATGAAATAATTGAAGGGTAAAAGCATCTTTTAACATATTGAGTCATGATTTTTAAACAGCAATTTTCTAGAGAAGGGTTACTATAATTTCTCAAACTCAAGGGATAATTTCTGTTGTTGACCCAAACCTCAAGGTAGTTACTGTGATTATCCCTATAATAATTGATATTGTGATAAGATAACTTTCTTGCTGCGGTTGACTACTTAATTTGATAATATATATCTATTTAAGTCTTTTTCTTCCATCGTCTTATTCTTATAAATAACAATAATAATAGCAATAATAAAAATGATAATGGTGGCGATGACAATGATCGCTTTCTTCCTACAGTTGATATCAATGAGACATTTTATATAGCTTTCTTGCTACGGTGGATCTCAGTGGAACGCTTGGCCAAAAATTATTTGAAAATTGTTTATAAGATTCTATTTTTTATGAAATGTTTGATTTTATTTTAAGAATAAAATATTGATTAAATTTTTAAGATAAAATATGAATTCAAAATTTATAAATATTAGAAATGATAATTTTTTAATTAATATAGTTAAAATTATGAAATTTATTGAAATTTTAAAATTAATTAAAAAAAGCTCCTACATTCTTTGCTCTTTTTAAATCGAAAACTTTCTTTTGAAGAACGAATCACCCAGATTAGTCATTATTAATCTTCTTAGGCCTTGTTTGATGTAGGCTAACTGATTCAATACCAAACTTGAATATCACCTAGTAAGGTATTTGATAGGGAAGATTAAGTTTGCAGGCTGGTCTGGATTTAATGACAAGTCCGGCAGTATAGCAATGATTAGTGGTTGGTAAAGTAGCGGCACTTGGCTCATGATTGAATATTAGCTCCCTCATGGGCACCGAAATAATATAGCAAATTGTCATTGCTTCCTCCAATTTGTTTGGAAAAAGAAACATAGGCTGAAAGATAATTTTGCTGCAAGGGTAAGATGGCCATCTACATGATAGTGGTGAGTATCAAATAAAGATAGTAGATTGTCAAAATTTATGTGGTGGCTAATTTATATGTGTAATTTTCACTATCAAGCGGATCAATAAATTTATAATATTTACTATTTTCTGTATTAATATAATCTCCACTATTAATAAAATTCTATATGAAATGAGGCTTTGTCCAATTTTGTCCTTTCCTTTTCACATAATGGCGTGACCGATCTGTAACGATGTTACTTGGCCCTGACACGAGAAACATGTGAGCGAGGTCCCTAACATGAGAAACATGTGAGCGAGGTCCCACGATGTGCAGTGACCGATCTGTAACGATGTTACTTGGCCCTGACATGAGAAACATGTGAGCGAGGTCCCACGATGTGCAATCTTACGCCACCCGAAAACAAGAAAATACGTTTACTTAATTTATCACAAATTGATAATTTTACTGCAACTAAAATCATACTCATTTTGTTTAATACAATAAAAACCCAAAAACTATCTAAAAAAAAAAAAAATTGTGTTGACTATTTAATTATTGATCAATGATATTTAATAAGACTGCTTTTAAGATATGTAAATTTTAGAAGACATTAGAAAAGTGAGAGTGTTCCTAGTAGTTCAATTGGTACTTGATGGATAAAATGGTATTTTTAATGATATATAAAACTTTACGACTCTTAGAATCAATTCTTTGTCCAATATTTTTTTTATGGTACCTATGATCAAGAATCAACAACCTTATGCCACATGTAGCTACCAACAAGAAACATATTATATTTTACTTTAACACAAAGTAATAATTTTATTTGAATTAAAATTATATTCAGTTTGTTTAATACAACAAAAACCCAAATAACTGTTTAATAAATAAGAAAATTTGTGGTGTTGATTAGTTAGTAACTTATCGATTATATTTAGTACGATTGCTTTTAAGATATATAAATCTTAGAACGTACCCATTAAGAAAATAAGAATAATCCTAGTGGTTCAATTAACTAGTATTGTTTGGGGGATACAACTGCCCTTTCCATGTGATGCTGGTAAAAAATAGAGCTAGTGAAATTCTTTTCAAAAAACAATAGGTGTTGGTTTGTGTTTTTAAGAATGTACATAGAGAGATCTATTTTTTTTTAAGAGTTCTACCACTTTGAAAAATTTCATAAATAATTTATTATGTTTTATTTCTCTCCGAAATTTGATACTTATAAATTTTAGTTTTGATGGACTTAGACCCATTAGAATTTTTCTATTCTTTTTATAAGCTAGGCTTGCTCTTTGGTCTTTCTGACCCATTTACTTAATTAATTATTTTTAGGATTCATTTAATATTTTTAATTAAATTATAAAAATGCCCTTAAATCCAATTTTATCACATTAAATCCAATTTTATGACATCACCATAAAATATAAAATATTACAACTCTTAGATTGGATTTTCTATCCCATAAATTTTGCAATTTCAGACAAAACTCTCTCTACATTATGGCCCTCATCACTACACACACCATAATAATAATTAGTTCAAATAACACACACACACGCATATATATATATATATATGAGCATTTGCCCGGTACGATGAGCTGAAAATAATTATATAATTGAAATAATTTATATTATAATAATATTTATTTTACTTCATGTGAATAAAATATGAATTGTTATTAATTTTTAGAATTTAATGAAAGAAATCTATTACTAATTAAATAAAATAATATGAAATATTCAGTTAAAAATATTATGTGTTTGAAGATAATTTATGCTTAAATACGTTATAGAATATCAAGAATTGCTCATTCTAAGTTTAAAGAATTAAGAAAATAAAAATAGCATAGAATGTTTTACTAAATATGCTTTTTAAATTAGATATATATTTGTATATTTATACATATATATTTTGATATGATAAATAAGCACATAATTTTTTTTCTAATATAAAGCTTTATTGTATGATTTCTTAATAATGTGAAAGATAGAGTCACAATTTTTATGACATTTGAGAATTTTAATTGTTAAATATTTTTTGTTAGAGTAAATGTATGATCTCTTTGTAATTTATGTATGAAAATGGCTTACATTAGGTTATTGATTATTCGATAACTAATTCAATAAGTTATTTATTACGTATAATTTTTATAAGCTAAAATATCTCTTAATATTCTATACAACTCTGAAAAGTAAAATTTATTTATTTTTATTTATAAATGTAGTTATTTTATTATTTTTAAATTTATCAATTAACATATATTATGTACATGAATGAAATAATAAGTAGATTTTCAACATTCAGTTTAAAATAAAATATCAATCTCTCATAAGTTTCTTTCATAATTAGAATATAAAAATTATGAAGAATTAAATCGATACCTACTCTCAATCAAATTCTTTTCATCTGACATCATTAATCCAAGTAAAAATATTCTTATGAATTATTATAAGCAAAATTATTAAAATAAATATATGCAATATAATTGTAAAATAGTGTAATTAAATGTATTGAAAATATACAAATTGATATTATTTGCTACTTAAGTGGTCATTTATCAAATTTTTGAAAATTTTCAACTATGTCGAGTATATATATGTCCCATATAAAATAATTTATTTCAAATAATTAAAAACAAATTTTGATTATTATATTGCTAAAAAACTAAAATAATTTAGATTAATATATAAAAATAAAGCTCAATGTTTATAGTTGTTGTAGGTAGTAACTATTTATATTTGAAACAAATTCTTAAATGAAATTATTTGTTTTATTCTCTATATATAATTTGTCTAAAAATATTTTATATATCTAAAAATATTATTGTAAGAATAATTGAAAGTTAAAGACTTTGATAAAAAAAAAAAAAATCTCCCTCTTAAAATAAAAAATAAATTAATATTTATTAGAACTCGAATTTATTAGACAATTTCATTATTTCATATATCCATTTAATTTCTGACAGTTAATATTATCAATATGAATATAAATTAATATATATGAAATACATCAATTGTGTAAAAACTTTTACTTAGCAATGAAAATTTGATTTTTAGCTATATATACTCAATTTTTTATAAGTAATTTATTATTGAAGAGAAATAAAATGATTTTTCTTATAAAAAATATTATAAATAAATAAAGATTCAGCCAATCAAAATATGCTTATCAAAACACATGATATTATATAGAAAAATGAAAAAAATTCTTTCTTATACACAAATAATTAGAAATGGGTAAATCAATTGCTAATAAATTTAGTGAATCTTTTTTATAAAGAAATATACAGAAATTATTTATTCATTTGATAAGAAAATTGAAATAATTTCAACAACTTAATAAAATTATAATATTTTTAAATATTTCATAACATCATATTATTCGAGGTACATTACTTAAAAATGAAGTATATATAATTTTTTTATTTAGATAAATCGAGAGGGATGCAACTAAAATAATAGTAAAATAAAAAATTAATATCAAAGATAAATTCTTACATGAACATACAACAATATTTGAGAATTGCATTGAAAATAAACATATAAAATATAATTAATTGAAATAAAAAATTACTGCATGCTAATATATACTTTTTAATATAAAAATTACGATCCTAAGTTGGCCATAAGAACTTTAATTTTAAATAAATATTGAGGAAAAAATAAAGTAGTACCATTGATAAATTATTTAAATATATGAGAAAAGTATCTAATTAATTTAGAATAGAAACAAAATAGAAACAATAGAAAGATGTGTTTGAAAAAAATATTAAAAATCTTCTGCAAAATGAACTTTAAATTAAACAAAAAGAACAAAAAGCATAATTATATTATGCTAATTGGGCAAAGAAGTCCTACAATTAAAAATATAGAATTGTACTAGAAATAATGTAGAAAGAAAATTTGTAGAATAACAAAATGTATATATAAATTAAATAAAATATTTATCTATTAATCTTTTGATAAATTAAATTTATAACATAGAATTTTGTGATAAGAGTACTTAATATATGAAGCTTATAAAATATTTTTTAAATTATAAACTTATTTAACTAGATAAAAATATGATTATAGATATTTTTTTAATTATCTTATGAGATAGAAATCTATATTGCAATTTTGAATGAACATAACATAATATTTAAGCTCTAATAGATAAATTGATCCTATTAAAAAGAAATGTAAAAGTAAATAAACAATCAATGAAAAGTTTTCAACTAAATTAAAAAATTCAAAATTCTAAAAATTTGATATTTAGTCAAAATTACACAATTATGAATCCCAAAATATTGTGCTACATATAATGGTATAGATATTCAAACATATCAACCAAACTATTTCTGATTGTTCACCTCAAACAAACACAAATGGGCCTAAGCATCATAGCATAAATGCAGAGTGACATAATGAAATTTCAAATACTTTATGATCCACTTGTCCACCAAAAGATCGAAGTATTAATATTGATTTTGCCTTGAAATTTGAGCTACAAATGATCAAAAATGGAAAAAATAGTGCAACACAAAGTTGAGTAGATGAAACAGGCATTGGAGCACACCACGGTTCCCGTTGGCAGGACGCCGTGCGCCAGGGCTCGAGGAGATGCATGCCAAGGTATGGCTAGGCAAAACCAAGGGCAAAATAGGCGTGACATGTGCTAGGGCATGCATGCTACTGGAACTATACACCAAGGCGCATGGCCTATTGGAATGCCGCAAGGTGAGTTTTTACTGTTAGCAAGGAATGCATGCTGAGGCACAAATCATGTGCGCCCTAGCATGACGTAGGGGCCCATGAATTTTTTTATTTTTTTCTTCAAGTATTTAAACCCTATTTTCTTTCAATTCATTAAAGATCATGTGAGACGAACCCTAGAAAATAGATTCTATACTGCTTTAGAAATTATTTCTCAAAATGAAGACTAGAACGAGTGTGTTAGGTGTTTTCATGAGATTTGTGGGATTCAAATTGTACCTGTTACTTTGATTTTAAATTAATAAAAATTATTCTTTGTTGGGTGGGTTAGGAACATCATCGAACCACATTAAATCTTGTTATCAATTCTATTAAATTACAAGTGGATTAGGCACATCTCCAGTGGGATTGTGGTCAAAGTTGGAGAGTCTCTATATGATGAAGTCCTTCATAAATAAGTTGTATTTGAAATAGTGGTTATACACATTGAGAATGAAGGAAGGTATATCTATTACTTAGCATATTGATTATTTTAATAAGATGATTCTAGATCTCATTAGAATAGATGTGAAAATTGAAGATGAGGATCTAACTTTTATTCTCTTGTGTTCTCTGTCTAAATTCTTTAAGCACTTGATTACTACTTTATTGTGTAGAAGTGATATGATTTTAATGGAGGATATGAAGGCTTCATTGACTTTCAATGAATTGAGAAAACATGTCCTGGGTAGTAACGATAGTAAAAGTGAGAAAAGATTGTTTGTGAAAGGATGCCAAGAGAAAGGGGAAGAAGTAGAGGTTGATCGAAATCTTGAACCAAGCCTAGAACAAACAATAAATGTTTTAGGTACAAAGGAAAGGGGCACTAAAAATAAAATTGTATGGAACACAGAAAGGCAAAGGATATAGGTGACTTTACTGATCAAAAATGGGATGATGTTGCAGGAATTATTGAGGATGATTCTGATGGTGGATTTGTTCTCAACGTTGCTGAGAGTCTTTTGAGTTCGAAGTGGATTTTGGATAGTAGCTATTTTTGCCACTTATGCCCATAAAAGGATTGGTTTACCACTTATCAAAAATACGATGGTGGTAAAGTGCTTATAGGAAATGATGTTTCTTGTATGGTTGTAGGAATTAGCACAGTGAGTACCCGAATATACTACGGTATGGTGAAGACCCTAATAGATATGTGTCATGTTCTTGATCTAAAGAAAAATCTAATTTCACTAGCTACTCTAAACAAGAATAGCTATGAGTACAAAGCTTGAGATAGAGTTCTACAGGTTTTCAAAGGTACATTGCTTATCATGAAGAAAGACAAAAGAAATGGTCTTTACATAATGCAGGGCAACATAGTTTAGGGTATTGCAAAGGTTTCTTCATCAATCAATGATACTATGAGATTGTGGCATATACGGCTTGGGCATATAAGTGAGAGGAGGATGCTAGAATTAAGCAAACAATGTTTGCTTTGCGGAGAAAATATTAGAGAGCTAAATTTCTACAAGCAGTATATTCTTAGCAAGTAACACAGAGTGAAATTCATCACTGTAGTTCACAGGACTAAAGGCACCTTAGATTACATTCACTCAAACCTTTAGGGGACTTCTCAGGTTTTTTCAAAGAGAGGTATTAGGTATATATTGATATTCATTGATCATTTCTCACAAAGAGTATAGGTGTACACGCTGAAGCATTAGGACGAGGTGTTTGTCAACTTCAAGCAATGAAAGACTTTGATCGAAAAGTAAACAAAAAAAGGGATCAATAGCTTGAGGACTGCCAACAGATTGGAGTTCTACAATAAGGAATTTTAGAAATTTTGTGATAAAGAAGGAATTGTGAGGTAACATGTAGTTATACAAATACCACAGCAAAACAGAGTTGCAAAATGGATAAACAGGACTCTATTGGAGAGAGCTAGATGCATAGTCTTTAACTTCGAATTGTTCAAGGATTTTTAGGCAGAAGCAATTAATACTACTTGTTATTTGGTAAATAAGTCACCATCAATTGCTTTGGATTGCGAAATACCAATAAAAATTTGGTCTGCGTCTTCTCCTAATTGCTCAAATCTGGGAGTATTTAGGTGCCTAGCCTATGCTCATGCCTGTGATGGAAAGCTTGAGCCAAGAGCTAAGAAGTGCATTTTCCTAAGTTATACAGATAGAGTCATGGGTTATCATTTTTGGTGTAATGATGACAAGGGTTCCAAGGTAATTATTAGTAGGGATGCGACATTTGATGAATCTACTATGATAAAGAAAGTAGAACAGGGCGAAAGTAGTCAATAGAGCAATAAGGAAAATGTGGACCTCGAAATTAACACTTCACAAGTTTCAAAGGGGAAACAGGAGATAGTAGATAAAGCTAGTGAAAGCTCATTATCACCTAATCAGCGATATGATTCATTATAGAACTTTCGTTTGGCTCGCGATGGGGAGAAAAGGCAAATCAAACCACTACAGCAATTTAAATATTTAGATCTGATTGATTACGCTTTGAGTTCAGTTGAGGAGTTTGTGGGTAATAATCCAATCACATACAAGAAAGCCAATTCTCACCCAAATTCTAATAAAAGGGTAGTAGCTATGAGTAAAGAAATAGAGTCTCTACACAAGAACAACTCATAGGAATTGGTTGATGTACCTAAAGGGCAAAAGATTGTAGGTTGCGTATAGATCTACAAGAAAAAGAAAAAAATTCCTGAGGTTGAGGATGCTAGATACAAAGCACGATTGGTTGTGAAAGGTTTTACTTAAAGAGAAGGAGTTGACTTTCATGAGTTGTTCTCCCCAATTGTAAAACATACTTCCATTTATGTATTACTTGCTATGATGGCTCTATTTGATATGGAGCTTGAGCAGATGGATGTGAAGACAATAATTCTGCATGGTGAATTGAAGGAACAAATTTACATGAGTCAACTAGAGGGATTTGTTGTTTCCAAGAAAGAAAATCATGCATATCTTTTGAAAAGGTCTTTATATGGCTTGAAGCAATCTCCCAAGCATTGGTATAAGAGGTTTGATGCTTTTGTTACCAAGATAGAATATACTAAAAGCATTTATTATTGTTGTGTATGTCATAAAAAATGTAGTGATAGCCTTCTCATATATTTGTTGCCGCATGTTGATGATATTTTGATTATTACTAGAAATATATTTGAGATCAATGTTTTAAAGGCTTAGTTGAGTAATAAATTTGAGATGAAGAATTTGGGAGGTGCAAAGAAGATTTTAGGCATGGAGATCATCTAGGACAAACACTTAGAATTGTTGTACTTATCTCAACAACATTATGTTAAGAAAGTACTGGAGCAATTTGGAATGGATAAGTCCAAGCCAATTAGTACGCCACTTGTAGCTCATTTCAGGCTCTCATCAGATCTATCACCGAGTAATGAGGAAAAGGTAAAGCACATGTCAAAAGTTCCATATGCTAGTATAGTGGGTCGCTTGATATATGCCATGGTGTGCACTAACCTAGATATTTCACATACAGTCAGTGTTGTGAGCAAGTACATGCACAAGCCGAGAAAGACTCATTAGCAGGTTGTGAAATGGATCATGAGGTATCTTTAGAGGCTCTGTAGATAGATGTTTAAAGTATGGTTAATTAAATTCTATTGATATAATTATCGGCTATGGGGATGCTAATTATGCTGAAGATTTGGATAGCAAAAGCTCCATGACAGGATATGTATTTTGTGTTTCAAGTTGTACAGTTAGCTAGAAGGCGACTTTGTAGTTATCAGTTGTATTGTCCACAACAGAAGCTGAGTACATGGTTTTGGCTAAAGGTGTAAAGGAAAGCATTTGGCTAAAGGTGCTAATTAAAGGTATAGGTATGAATTCTAATAATGCTTCAATATTTGGTAATGGTTAAAATGTTATACACTTGTCTAAAAATCAAGCTTTTCATGAGGGAGCAAAGCACATTGATGTGAGATATAATTTTATTCAGGATATCATTTTGGTTGACAAATTTGGGACTAAAGATAATCTGGTAAACATGTTGACTATGACTATTTCAGAAATCAAATTCGAGTATTGCTTGGATTTAATTAACATTTGTAGACTCAGATAAATGGTCATTTATTTAGGGGCAACAACAACGAAGATGGATGGAGAATTTCAAGTCAATGTGAAGAATTGTTGATTTTTCCTTGAAATTTGAGTTACAAATGATGAGAAATTGAAGAAACAGTACAAAGTAGAGTCGAGTAGATGAAACGGGCATTGGAGCACACCCTAGTTTGCATTGATAGGACGCCACACACTAAGGTGCGAAGAGATGCGTGCCTTGGTGCACATTTGGGCGGAAATAGGGTAGAATGAGCATAATGAGTGCTCGAGCTTAAGGTTGCATGGGCTCTACACGAGTTTCATGCGCCAAGGCACAAATTCCGCGCTCCCTAGGATAGTGAGTTTTTGCTACCAGCAAGGAATGCACACCGGGCCGCAAGTCATACATGCCATGATGTAATACGGAGGCCTATGGGCCGTTTTATTATTTTCTTTGAGTATTTAAACCATATTTTCTTCCAGTTTGTTAGAGATCAATGTGCGACGAATCCTAAACAATAGAATTATACTACTTTAGAGGTTGTTTCTCAAAATGGAATTTTGAACAAGAGTGTTAGGTGTTCTTGTGAGATTTGTGGGACTTAAATTGTACTGTTGCTTTGATTTGAAATCAATAAAATTCTTTTATTTGTCTAGTGAATTAGGCACATCGTCGAATCATGTTAAATCTTTTGTCAATTCTATTAAATTACTTTATTTTTACTTCCAATATTGTTATTTGGTCTCTCTGAATTTCAACAACTAATACCAACAATTATCTTTGCATAGAAATATTTATCTTTCAATATGTCACGGACGTTTTTTCGGTACCTATACTGCTTGCTACACTAATGGCTTCTAATAGAACAAATAAGTCAAACATAGTGTTGTAGTTAATTTAACACCTCATAAAGGTTTTATAGCATCTCCAATTTGATAAGAATCATGTGTTGCAAATGGCACCTAAATCCAATTGGATTTTGCCATATTTTATGTTACGAGATGAATTATATATATAAACATATATATATATATATGTAATATACGTGGTATATGTATGACTTTAAACTTTGGAGGCTTGCTACTTTTGGTTGAAATTCACATAATAAAGTGTGTGTAAATTTGATAAACAAATAAGCACGAAATTGTGCGTACGAGGGAAGCAACGCTTGTCCCTTGTCGGATTTGAGACAAAAGGAAGTATGGTATATATATGACTCAGGCGTTGATGCTCGGTAGAGCATCAATTAAGAGGCACATTGTATGACTACAAAAAAATTCTGATTTTCTGGCAAAAATTTCCGATGTGCTTCAATGAATTTCAGATGGAAGATTAAGGGTCAGAAGTAGTCTCGCCACAAATCAGTTTCCGTTACTTTTCGACATACAAAATCCATTGAAAAATTTTTCAACCAATTTTCAATGCCTTTGATGTGGATTTTATATTGTTGGAAACAATTCAAAATCATCGGATTTTCAAATCAGAATTTTGGTCAAAAAAACTTTCCAACAAATTTTCAACACCTTTGATACAGATTTTATAGTGTTGGAAACAGTTCAAATTCGTTCGATTTTCAAACCAGAATTTTTGTCAAAAATTTCAGTTGGAATTCCATTGACTTTTCAACGAGCTGTTATTTTCTAATTAATTTTATTTTTTTAGATGGAATCTAGTATGCAATTCATTGAAAAAATATTTTTATTATTAAATATTATTATATTTTTTTAATTTAATTATTTAAATTTTATTTCTTACGCCTATAACATGTTGAAACATTTTATATATAGAATATGAGTAATACCCCAAATTTTAAAATCATAAAATATTACAAAATGTGAAATCAATAAATTTAGCTTGATTAATTTTGGGTTGATTTAATTATAGCTTAGAATTAAATAATTGTAACTGAGGGTTTGGATTGCAAATAAAAAAAAGCTCGATTGCCAAACTTATAAAAATTTAGGGGGTCAATGAGAGCAATTTAAAAGTTGAACGACTATAAATTAAAAATGGACCTAATTACCCTAAAAAAGAATTGTTGGGGCCAAAATGAAAAATTGAAACTTCTAGGGGGGGAAATGAAAGATTTGGGGTTAAATTAAAAGGTAGTTATTACTTTTGGGGCCAATTGAAGGCAGCAAGAAATTGCTGGGGTCAAATTGAATAAATCAAAAAACATTATTTTATATACAATTAAGGATAAGATTTCTTCAAATTTTCAAAAGCCAACCAAACATTCCCCAACATTGATTCTCCTCCATTTCTACTCAAAACTAGAAACTAAAGATACCATTAGCTTCCTCTCAACTCAGGGAACATAACGGTACCAAGAACAACCCAAAACAACCAACGAAATTGCCAGAAAATGCAACCCGACAGCGGAGCTTGGCGGTGATGGTGGTTTGTTGCTTCCAGTAATGGAAATGGGATAGCGTTTGGTGGGTTTTGGTCGCGAGGAGGTGGGTTGTCTAATGGTGGCTTCAATTTTGGAGTTCGATAGGCAGTGGTGGGGGAATTAATGATGGTGGTTAATGGCGAAGACTAGGGTTGGCCACGACTTTAAACGGCCAATTAACTGGCCTTTCATCATCGAAATCAGAAATTATTTAGGGTGTTTTGTTCCTGGCGTTGAGATGTTTTCGGTGGTAGTGCTGGTTCACGTCTCCAATAGCGGCATGTGGTGGTCGGACAACGACGCGTGACGGACGGCGGTGGAGCATGAACAATATGCTTGATTTGGGATTCTAGACTCGTCTAGACTATTCCCGACATAAGAATTGATTCAAATTTGACCCAATTTGGGTAATTTTTAATAATCAAATTTTAATTTGAGTAATTTATTGTATGTAACTGAATTTTTGAGTTAATGTCTAGTTATGACATGAACTAAGACCACTAAACTATAATTTAACCTAACTTATGGATTAATTTCATTAAGCCCAGATTATTAAATTACAGCTTAACTCAAGCCAATAATTTAATTTTATAAGTATTGAGTTAAGTTGAGAAAGATACATTTATATTTGTATCCATGGACCTAATAGCAAGATATGTTATAAACTGAGTAAGATCATGTCTAAATCAAAATTTTTAAGTTATGTGAATATTGGGAAGAAAATAAATTATCAGATTATTATTGAGATCTTTCATAAGATTTTAGCAACCAGTTACCAACATCTCAAGTTAAAGAATATGATAGGTAGTTATTTTATATTCTATGTGACATAGATATTGAGAATTATGATTGAGCAGCTACAGTAATTGAGGAATTTGGCAAGAATGTTTAAATATGTTAAGACTTATGATTTAGAAATCACAATTAGTGTTGGATTAAGGTTATCTACTCCAAACTTTACATCAAGTGGGAAGCAAATTATGAGCTATTTAAACATCTAAAAATTATCATGATTATGTCAAAACACCTTTAAATTGATAAATATGCTCATTACATTTATAGTTAAGGATCAGAGAATTGATAGAATGACAACTCAAAGTTATCTTATTATAGTTCTCGGGTTGACTAGGAAGCTATAACTTGAGCGACCACGAGTAGGAATTCCTCTACATTTATCAAGTGAGTTTATGCTCAGTAGTATGAGATTTTTTTGCTAGGAAAAGAATATAGGTATTTGTTACTATATCTTGTTTAATTGCTTTCTTTCTATCTTTATGTTAAAAATAGTGCTCCACATCGCCCTTCCATATTGAGAGCTTCTATTATCTTTGATTGACATCGCTTTATCTTAAATTGGCGATTGTGATGAGGAAATTAAAATTGATTTCAAAATATACATGTTTAGTGCCACGTCTTCTTGGAAACCAGCCTAGTGCTGAGTTAGTTTCATGATAACATGGCGCCTTGATTTGTGTTGTGAAATACTATTGAGCATTGATTATTGGTCACTGATACTGAACTAATTGTGAATACCCATGGGGTGGGCCTTAGGATCGGCACCGAAAGACAATCAGGCGGTACGAATCGATGGTGGTTGGTCTCCAACCGATACCCTATTCTAGTTATCCTGTCTCTTAGCCGGTTGGAGGTAATTATCTATGAGCAAGATAAGGCATGTAGGTGGCCATGCCATCTATTTGTGAATATGCGAGCCAATCACTCGAGCTCAAGGGATAAGGATTTGTGTGTTGTTTTTAAAAGTGGAGAAACAAGGTAGGAGAACTACCAACAACATGTTTTGTAAAGTTAGTGTGGATTTTATTTTAGTGTTATTTAATTCGGTTTTTATTCCTTAACTATATCCTCTATTCAAGTTCTCAGCTCAATGTTTATGTTTTGAAACCTCAGTGAGAGATAGTGAATTTTGTGAAGTCTCATCACTAGTATGGGATGGTGATGGGATGAATCACCCTTAAATTTTGAATAAAACTTTCTCTCACAATTACTGAAAATATTTATATTTCTACTTACCTCAATTATTTGTGAAATTATCTGCTTGTTGCTATGGCTAAATTATCTCACTACTTCATTCAAACTTATGTTATCTTGTTATTTCTTTCGTTCTTTACTTCAAATAGAATCACGTAACGAAGATAGGTTAACCCAGGCAACATGAGATAATAAGGGTGATAGAAGTGCTGAGTGCCATTCAGGATATTTCAATTTAGAATTTGACACTTGATAAATGTTAATGTAGAAGTTAATTATTTTTAAGATTTTGAGGAGTGTATTTTTTGTTATAGTAAAAGTGGTGATATAAGGTAGGTAACACCACAGTCGGATGCAAGCACCTCCTAGCTGGGGCATTACAGGTGCTATCAGAGCTTAAGTTTAGAAACCTAAGCTATGCAAGGATATGATCATCGAAACATGAAAGTTTTAATTGGTAAGGGGTAAGTTTGATTTTGAGGTTGTAAGAGATACAAAAGTCTTGGCTAGTGGAGATTAAGTATGACTCTAAAATTTGATTAGGATGAGAAGTCTTGGATAATGCTCAAACTAAAGGATGTGAAGGGTTAGGATTGGGTGTGCAACCAATTTATAATCCATAGCTCCTAAGGCATCAAGCTTGTGATTTTTTATATTTGGTAAGAATAATACCTCTAAGAAACTACATCGAGTGTGAATTTGTTTGGGAGCATTTCAATTAGTACATGAGCTTATGACTGTTTTAGATGAGGTTGAATTTGATGGATAAAGAGATCTTATGGGATTATTGCCTTGGGCATCAAAGTATGTTGTGGTTTAAGATAAGGTTATTTGGAAAATAGTATGTTAATAACTCAAATCTCCTTAGTATATAGAATATTGAGATTGACAAAGGCCAAGGTTGGTATGAAGATTTGGTTATGAGGTGAACTTTTAGGATATTGTTTGATATTGAGAATGTAAAGGAATGGTGTTGGAGTGACCAACCAATATCTAATCTGCTACTCTCGAAATGTTAAGCATATGACTTCATTGATGTTGGGTGAAGTAGTATCTTTAGTATGGCATTATTATGCAAGTTTATCTTGTAATGATAGAACTTAAGAAGCAAAGGATCATTTTGGGGTAATTAGCATTTGTTTCATACATGAGGTTGAGGTCCATTTGATGTGTTATCACAAAGGAACCTCGAGTAGATTTTAGCAGCAAAAAGATAGAATGTTAAGTTATGGTGAGTGAATATCAAATGTGCTTAGCTAAGTGATGTCATCAGTAATATGTGGGATTCACTTGGAAATGAAATAAACTAGTAGGATGAACCCAGATACCTCAGCCATCCTTGACTGGAGCTCGTAGCTTTTGTGGTAACTCCCTTCATAACGAGAGCATGTGTTGGAAGAACTATGGAAATTCATATGATATGATAGAGATGAATATTTTATTTGAGATTATTCTAAAGTCAAGCCATTACCCTTAAGTGTTTAGAAGGTTAAGGGCACATAGGTAGTTAAAGTTACTATCTAAGTTTGAACGTCAATCGAGGACCTAGTTCTATATAATTTAGGCTTTATCCCATAGATGGAATAAAAGGATTCGACGTATCACTGTGACATGTACCTAGTGTATATAAATTTTGCAAACTAATAATGACCTATATGGATATGTATGGCTTGTCATGAGGTCTTAGGTGATGTTAATGTAAATGCTTCTGTTATTGGTTTTTAATACACCAAAACTAGCTTAGTTAAGTGAAGTATTACATACGTAAACTTGAACTTTGGGGTGACTCATGTAAATGTCTATACTTATGTGGATTGGTGTTGATGAAAACTGTGAACTTGAATTTATTATACATTTTAGGAATATGTAATTATGCTGAACTTTTTGGTATATACCTACCTGGACTATTAAGATCTTGATATTGATGATATCGTAAATTCTAGGTCAATAACATCATTAAGTTAATCCGACTTGGGTGAGTAGGTAGATTGTGATGTCTTAGTATAGGAGTTATCACACTATTTCAAGGATGTTAAGCTTGAATCTAGCCACTTTTGATGTAAGTATCACATGAGTGGAAAACTGAGGTACTAATAATTATATGCACATAATGGCAATTGTTGAGTATCTTTAAATAATCACATAGTAACCTCCTCATTATTTATAAACATTTTGGGTGAATACTGCAAGTTAAATTGATTTAAGTCGTCCCATCGAACCAAAATTTTGATATGCCAAAAACTAATGCTAGTTAAAAGTACTTGACAAATGCAAATGCAGTCACTTGTATCACTATGAGTGGTCATGAAAAGATTTTAGTGTTATACGGAGAATCCATTAGTGAGAAATGTATATAAAAATATATATATATATATATATAGATGCTAGCAACAACCCCCTTAAGTCAATTTTAGGAAAAAATTTTGAAGTAAACAAGTCGGACATGGAATCCAATAGAGACAACATAATGCTTTTATGGTTTATTGATAACCTTAACTAGGTCACTGAGATTTGGATAGAATTTGAGGAGACATGGGGTGGGAATTTGACTTTAGTGAAACTATATATCTATAGGTCAACAACAAACATTGCTTTTGAGGAATAGCGATAAACATAACTAACCCTGTAATTTTGAAGGTGTCATAAAAAACTGCATAGAAAAGGCTTCAGGAAAATTCTTGGGCTTCTTATACGAACGTTTATGAAAGGGTTAGCAATTAGAATACCAAAACTTGTAGGATAAGAATATGAATTAGATAAGCTTCATTGAATATGGGATCATGATACTTAGCTCTATGTACATTACTTTGCCCAAGACAAGGATGTATAGTTTATCTTGATATTGAACTCAATTGAACTATCCTTAGTTACAAGTTAGTAAGGAAAGCATTTGGGAATTACCTCTCGGTTGTAATACAGGTACTAGGGACTGATATAATGTCATTTGGGTGGTCAGACTCCCACCATAATTGTAGTATGAGATATAGAGTGTTTGATTTACCAGATTGAGCTCTAGTAAATCTATCCAAGATAGGTGGTGGATTTGGAATTTAGGAAAACGTCATACTATATTCATACTTGGTGTTATAAATATTCATAAGAATATTAGTTATGCAATAAATTAATCGAGAATCGATTGGGGAAAAAGATACATTTAAAGGTATGTGACATCATAAAGAATCATCAAGATAATCTTACTAAGGTCAAGGTTATAGTCGATCAGGGAAAGCTAAGCTGCAATTATATCATAAGTATAGAGCCTTAAGGCCCTATCAAATTAACACTAAGAGTGTACTTGGAATTCTTATGATAATAAGTTCATTGATTAACCTAGTTAAGAGAACTAGTGGTCTTAAGGGACAACTAAGGATAGAAGATAATTTTGTGAACTAAAGACCAAGATTAACTCATGCTAGTTATCATTCATCCTATAAAATGTACTTGATAGTTTCATATATCCATGCCAGCCAAAGAGATGGTTATGAAGAAATGATTGCATATATCATAAGAAATTTGAGTGCGAAAATGAAAGTGATCCGTTTGAGATATAGAATTTGTTATCTTGGGTTGTCTTACTACATTAGGGTTAATCATACTGATGATGGAATTTCTTGGAAAATATGGTGATAGCCTATCAAATTAAAGTACCAACATTCGAACTAAGAAGGATGAGAAAGAGTAAGAAGGTTATAGGAAATCTAACTTATGATTTTTAGGTAAACTAATCCTTACATCGTAAGATACGAAACACACGATTCCTTGGAAAAAGATGGAATTTTGATCATACCAAAGTTGAGTACATGATAAGCCAAAGAAAATCAAAAGATATGTCATGAGTATATGCTTCTTAGCTTGTAGTAATATATCTCAAATATGATCTTCTTAGGGCTATAGGTCCCTTGGTCTAAAAGAATTGAGAAATGAACTAGTTTCCAAATAAATGGAGAGGTATGGAAAACTTTTGAGGATTTAGGGAGATAGATTGATTGTGGTAGTAATTTTATCCATCTTTGGGAAACCTAAGGAAATATCAAGCATTCATACTAAAGAGAAGTATGGGATCATTCAAGAGCAATTTTATAGGTACTAGAAAGGCTCAAGATACATGACGGATGATCTTATTGGACAAGGACCACAGAATATCACTCAAAACATTTGATAAAATATGGGAGACTCACGTGAGTATGGGTGACCAAAAAGCTCGCAATGGTGATTTCTACTAAGAAGGATTCCTATCTTTCATGGCCAATGAGAGGTACTCAAAATAGGAGGAAGAAAATGTGGAACCAATTGAGCAGAAAAAAATATGTATTCTCAACAAAAATTTTCTTAGGAATAGCAAAATGATATGTGTTGACATTATGAAATCTTTCATATTGCAGATAAGAATCAGGGGACCAGATTCTCTTAAGAGGGAAGAGTGTAATACCCCAAATTTTAAAATTATAAAATATTATAAAATGTAAAATCGATAAATTTAGCTCAATTAATTTTGGGTTGATTTAATTATAGCTTAGAATTAAATAATTATAATCAAGGGGTTGGATCGCAAATAAAAAAAAGGCTCAACTGCCAAACTTATAAAAATTTAGGGGGTCAATCTGAGCAATTTAAAAGTTGAAGGATTCCAAATTAATTAAAATGGACCTAATTACCCTGACAAAGAAATGTTGGGGGCCAAAATGAAAAATTAAAACTTTTAGGGACGAAAATGAAAGATTTAGGGTCAAATTGAAAGGTGGTTATTACTTTTGGGGCTGATTGAAGGTGGCCAGAAATTGCTGGGGTCAAATTGAATAAACTAGAAAATATTATTATATACACAATTAAGGACAAGATTTCTTCAAATCTTCAAACTCCAACCAAACCTAGCTGATGATTTAATTTTATGAATATTGAGCTAAGTTAAGAAAGAAACATTTATATTTGTATTCATGGACCTAATAGCAAGACCTATTATAAACTGAGTAGGATCATATCTAAATCAAAATTTTAAGTTACATGAATGTTGGGATGAGAATAAATTATCAGATTATTATTGAGACCTTCCGTAAGATTTTAGCAACCAATTACTAACATGTCAAGTTAAGGAATATGATAGGTAGTTGTCTTACATTCTGTGTGACATGGAATTTGGGAATTATGACTGAGCAGCTAGAGTAATTGAGAAATCTGGCAAGAATGTTTAAATATGTTAAAACTTATGATTTAGAAATCACAATTAGTGTGGGGTTAAGGTTATCTACTCCAAACTTTATATCTAGTGGGAAGCAAGGTCATGAGCTATTTAAACATCTAAAAATTTTCATGATTATGTCAGAACACCTTTAAATTGATAAAGATGCTCGTTACATTTATAGTTGAGGATTAGAGGAATGATAGAATGATAACTTAAAGTTATCTTATGACAATTCTCGAGCTGACTAAAAATCCATGACTTGAGGGACCATGAGTAGGAATTACTCTGCATTTATTAGGTGAGTTTATACTCAGCAGTATGAGATTTTTTTGCTAGGGAAAGAGTATAGATACTTGTTACTATATCTTGTTCATTCGCTTTCTTTCGATCTCTATGTTAAAAATAGTACTCCACATCACCCTTCCATATTGAGGGCTTCTATTGTCTTCAATTGACATCACTTTATGTTAAATTGGCAATTGTGTTGAGGAAGTTGAAATTGATTTCAAAATATAAATGTTTAGTGCCATGTCTTCTTGAAAACCAGCTTGGTGCTAAGTTAGTTTTATTATAACATGGCGACTTTATATTTGCTATGAAATGTTGTTGAGCACTGATTATTGATCATTAATACTGAACTAATTATTGATACCCTTAGGGGTAGGGCCTAGGATCAATACCGAAAGATGATTGGGCAGTACGGACTGACAGTAGCTAGTCTCCAGCCGATACCCTATTCTAGTTATCTTGTCTTCCAGCCGATTGGAGGTAAATGTCTACGAGCGGAATAAGGCATATAGCTATCCATGCCATCTATTTGTGAATATCCAAGCTAATCACTCAGGCTGGAGGGATAAGTATTTCTATGTTGTTTTTGAAAGTGGAGAGACAAGGTAGGAGAACTACCAACAACATATTTTGTGAAGGTATTATAGATTTTATTTTTATTGTTATTTAATTCAATTTTTATTCCTTAACTGTATCCACTATTCAAGTTCTTAGCTTAATGTTTATATTTTGAAATTTCAGCGAGAGATAGTGAATTTTGTGAAGTCTCATCACTAGTATGGGATGGTGATGGGATGAATCACCCATAAATTTTGAATAAAACCTTTTTTTCACAATTACTGAAAATATTTATATTTCCACTTAGCTTTACTATTTGTGAAATTGTCAACTTGTTGCTATGGCTAAATTACCTCACTAAGTCGTTCAAACTTATGTTGTCTTGTTATTTCTTTCATTCTTTACCCCAGATAGAATAGCGTAACAAAGATAGGCTGACCCAGTAAACAATACCCCAGATAGCACCTCAGTCGGAAGCAAACACCTCCTGGCCAGGGTGTTACAATGAGATAAAACTACAAAACAATAAATACACCAATTAATGAAAATATAATTTCAAAAAATTATAATTTTATAAATATAAATCTTCATTGAAAATAAATTTTCATTATAAAGATGATATAAAAAAATTTATCATATCTACTTGCCATTCTGTAAGGTGTGAGGGTGAATACTTGACTGGGCTACTGGTTGCTAGGGCAAATGTATAATGGGTCTGCCATCTATAAAATAAAAACAAACATACATCAAATTTCAATATATACATATGAACAATAATAGCCACTTGATAAATTAGTTAACTACATATATGAAATGCATAAAAATAATTAAAAACTAGAATAAAGAAAACAAAACAATTTCAAATAAATGTGATATACAGCTAACATAATTCAATTTTCAATGAAATATTTGGAGTCATTAGTCTTATCATCTTCATCACCGCTAGACCCAATATGTTCTTCCTCATCATTACTAACGACATCTTCTGCATGTTGTGCATCCGATCTTTTGATATCTTCTAATGGATGATTATGATCTATTAAGTCCTTTATTAAATCATTCAAATTAACTGCCTCAGCATGCGATGGATTATCATTCTAATAAGTAACTTCTAAGGAATCTTCAATTTCAACTCGACTTCTAAGTCTTCAGTTTTATAATAGCCAACTAATTGACTTTATTCCTAATTCTTTTAGGAAATGGAACATAGTAAATTTGAGTCACTTATTGGGTAATTATAAATGGATTATACTTTTTACACTTGCTCCTTCCCATAACTTCAACAATATTATATTTTGGATACATCATACAAGTTCCTCTCCAAAGAGTTAGATCGAACCACTCACAACAAAGCAAAATCCCCTTCTTTATAGGTTCTTTTGAGTATTATAACTCAACCACCTTCTTCAATATTGTAGCACCCTTCATAAGAGGTGCTTGTTGTGGCTGAGGTGCCACTCCAATCTTTTTCACATTAATTCAAAGCTAATTATGCACCCCCAACAAAGAAAAGAAAAATGAAATAGTTCCATAACAACCAATAACCATTCATTCCAACTTACTACTATACTCCACCATATAACATTCTAGAAGAGCTACAAAACTGTTACACAATCACCAACATCACAAACCTAAATTTTAAAAACATTTACATCAGAAATAACCAAGTTCAACTTACATTCTTGATACACAATAATTACAATCCAACATTATAACACAAAACCTAGCAAGCTTCGATTTACATAATAGCTACAATAACCCTACACAACTCACTACTCGAGTCATCAAAATCAAATAAAATCCATTAGCATATTATAATTTACACATCAAGTTCGACTAGACACTACAACTAAAGACTTACTTAAAAACTAAGTACCTTATTTACAGATCTGCAATTGGAATGTCCACCGTCCATTAACACCTATCTGGGAAAAGAACCAAGAAACATATAGGAGGCATAAGTCTCAATAACTTAGTGCGGTGAATTGTAAATAATTTAGGTATAAATATATCTAACAAGAAGATGGTACATGAGATACTTTTGAAAGAGACCAAAATAAGCAAGATACTCAAAAATATTTGCATGAGGCCAAGTACTGCTCAAGTGACAACAAAGCTATTACTGATAGACTCAAATAATAGAAGTTTAGAATTAAACAAACAACAAAAGGCGAGTAAAGACATATCATATGAAGCCGTTGGGGAAAGGTCTCCAACCCTATGACTCCTAAAGATAAACATGGAAACAAGATCCTTATCCCTCCATGTCCAAAGCACTTGGCTCGAACAAAACACACACACCTCTAGCATGGTTGACCATATGTCTATCCCTTGAACATAGATAGTTAACCTTTAACTACATGTGAGATGAGATCACTAGTGGGTACTAGTTCGGGAGACTCCATCAATGACCAATTCTGTCTAACCATCTTTTTGATCCTAGTCCTTTGCCCATAATTTTCCATGGCATCCCTAAGGGTTTTAATTTCCCATGGGTGTCCCTAAAGATCTAATTAACAACTAATTCCAATAGCAAATTCATACTTCAAAACAACTAGCCATGAACACATTTGAAGACAATGTAATGCAAATAATATAACATATCAATCAACGCAATTGTTTCAATACCTTAGAACAATAATAAAGTCAGTTTTAGAATTTGGCAAACAAAGCTAAAGGATGCAAACAACAAACATAAGGAATTCACGAACAATAAGATAATTGGTCAATAAGACTAATAATCGTGTAGGATAGCAAGTTAAGAAAATAGCAAAACAATCAATTGGCAAAATCATTTAGATAACATTACAAAATGATGAGTTCAAAGAAAAATGAATAATCTGTCTGCAAGATCATCTCAGGTAAAAACAATCATATCAATAACTCAAGCTATTGGCACCATATTATATAACAATATAAGAATTATCAAATAAGCCAACGGGAACAACACAATTAAGGAAAGTCCAATAGAATTTCAAGTAACAAGCCTGGGAAATAAATAGGCTAATCAGTCAGCAAGACCGTTCCAATAAAAATTCAAATGATAAATTCAAAGAATGATAACTATTAGTTAGCAAGACTATTGATAACCTTTCAAAACAATAGTATGACTAATCAAATAATTAGCTAACAAGGCCTAAGAATATAGAGAAATAATGAAACCATCAAAACTTAATGGGTATACTCGAATGCCATGAAAAGTACAATCAAATCAGAGAGTGGATGACCAAATAGATATTTACTAGAACAAACATATTCCCTTTTCCCAACAAGAACACAAAATATAATCTCACCCCGCATCCTAATGCTTTGCCAAAACCTCCCTTACTAGTCCGAGATGCCTAGATCCTCGCTACCTCATTTCATTCAAAATGCCATATAAATGTTAATGCCACAATATAGCATAAACTAACAATAATTAAGGCAAATCACACATTCTAATTACTCAAGCCCACTTATCTTTTTGATTATCATTATATCTCGGCCTTCATGCAGAAGTACTTAGATGTACGATCTCATCTATCATAGAGGTTCGAGTTTGTCTTCTCCAATTCAATGCTCTTAACTATAATGATTAACCCTTATCTCGAGTTATGATTTTGACTTTCTAAGTATGCCAATTCAGGAAAATAGTATTAATTACATATTTTATCCTTTCAAGACCCAAATTTCAGTTTCATTATTAATTTTCAATTTAATGTTCCTAGTTTATAACCAATAAAGTAGCCCATACTCATCACTCTAGTACATTTATCTACAATAGTCAATTTTCATTCTCACTTCATAGTTTTGGCATCCTAATGTGCTGTTTTGGCTTGGTTAATATTAATTATGTCTTTTATTCAATTTCGGACCTATATTTCACTTTCATAACTAATGATCAAATTGATATTTTTAGTCTATAATTAAACAATTTAATCTCTATTCACAAAATTAATACATTTGCCCATTTAAGTAAGGCTTTGTTTGGATATGAACTCCTAATTCATTTTTCAATTTCTAAACTTTAAACAAACAAATACTATAAATTCTCCAATCCTACTTCCAAAATACAAAATTTATTCCCAAAATTTCTTTACTATTCACATTCCAAAACCATTCCCTAAAGTTCCAATCAACAAATAAATAATTTTCTCCCAATTTATTCTCTACCTACCACCCAAAAACATAAATGAACAACCATCACATTCTCCAAACCCACTACCTAAAAACCATTTTGGCAAAACATTTTGCCAAAATGCCCCAATTCACAACCAAACAAAGCTTAAATGTTTTATTATTGCTTTATAAATCGGCTTCCCAAATACTTCAATTAACTCAATTTATAAGTTTTTTGCTATTGAATTTGGGTCCATACATCACTTACAACTAAATTTTTTTATGCAACCATTTCAGTCAATCACAATTTCATCCAATTAACTTGTATTTACATCAAAAATTAGCTTAACAGTTTGATCATATTAATTAGGAAAAAAATTAATTGATTAATCAAGATTTTACCAAATTGATTGAATTCAAGGTCAATTCACAATTCAAATCCAGCTCATATATGTTCAGAACATCAAGCTGAAGATTCTGTCCTAAAGTCGCCAAATTACTGTAGTGCGTCGTTGGACCACCGCAGTGCGCCACCATTGAAACTATGCATGGCCACCACCAGTCAATGTGCCTCGATGAGATAAACAAATCACCTAATCAATTTTCCAATTTTCCATTGTTTGTTTAGCTAATTTGTTAGATAACAACACAGCACCACCCTGACATCGCCACTCTACTCTTCTTCGATTACTCCTCCTTCGATGGTTCATTCTTCAAATTGGATATACTAGTGTGTTCTTCCAACTGAGCCCATCTCTTGGTCGTGACTTTTAGCCACAAGAACTACCGCAACCGCCACTTCTACTGTGAGATACCATTGGCCTTTAATTTTTTCCATTTCATCGATGATTTTTAGGGAATTTTTGGTATCGAAATGCTCACTACGATGAGAGGAGCATGTTGGTTGGCTTATTTCTCTGGTTTGTCACCGTCGATCAGGGATAGGTGATGGAAGAGAGATAGTGGTTGCATATGAAAAAAAGGAAGAACGGGGAAGGGGAAATCTATATATATTTTTCAAGTTTCAAAAACTATAGTTTCATCCTAAAGGTTCTTCTCAGCTTTCAATTAAACCCTTAGACTTATAAGTGCCTGACATTGACCCATTGATTTTCCAATTAAACTCTTCTACTTTCTTTTCTTACACATTAGCCCACGCTTAGGTTTCTTAATTATGCAATTAAGTCCTTATTTTATAAATTTTTAGTCCTTTTAATTTCTAACATCACACCAAGGCCCTAAATAAATTTTAATATGATTTATTAACGTCACACCAAGGCCCTAAATTTTTAGTGTTGTTATCATTATGTTAAAATCTTAATATTCTAATTAAATTTGCAAATTTAAGTTCTAACAAAATTTTCATACCCCTGGTTTAGGGTGTTACAAATATCCCATAATAGGCATCATCACCACCAACCCTATCAACTCCCTCCCTCCATATGCCATTATTCATTATTTTTTTCCACGACTCCTTACATTTGTGTGGAACTTAAATCCACTTACAAAGTTTCTAGGCCTTGTCCTAAGGTCTGTTAATATCCCAAGCCAAGTCAAACAAATACAGATTTGTTATTCCCTTGCTCAAGTCATGAATCTATCATTCACCACATAAAGTGTTAGTTTTGATAGCCTTTGTCTAACAAATCCCTCATTGCTCTGGTCATGCTTAATGAAGTTAATAATAACATACTTACATAGAACTTAAAACGATAAACAAATTCATTTTCAATCTTTGCATTGACATCTACATAGCTAACATCAAAGTATTCCACAAAATAATTATATCATCGTACTTCAAAACATATTAGAATAATAAAACAAAAAAGTACCCACCTTGAAGGATTGAAATGAATGCTAATTAGTTGAACTACTTACTCATGGTATTCCTTGAACTCTTCACAATTAAGCAACACATGTAGTGCTACAGTTATAAGCTCGACATCGCTTAAGTACCTAATCATGCAAGCATCAGAGCCATGGCTGGACTAATTAAAACCATACAAAGTAAGTGAAGAATCTTTATTTTCACCATCATCATTCCAATCAACTCTCATCCTTAAGGAACATACATGCAACCGAAAGTAGTAGGAGCAAAAGTTGGATGTCTCTTTACAAATAAATGCCTCACAAATAAACCATTCCCATTGTGCCTTTTGTTTCACAGTTCTTTTAGTTTGCCAAGCTCCCTAAGTGTAATATAAATAATACTTTAGAGTTACACAGTTAATAGTACTAAATAATTTCAATAATTTAGTATCTAAGCAAGGACAATATTTTACCTTTCAAATGGATACATTCATCAATATTGTACCAGCTCTCCATTCCTTACCTTTTCTATTAATGGATTGGTAGATGCTCCATGCAATCAAAAAATACCAACCAAAAAATCCTTTCTAACTTTCATAGAATCATAGGAATACTTTTTTCCATTCTGTCCAAGTCATCGTGCCCCAAAGTCATAGAACATAAATCCTTAAGAAACTAACTAAGCTCAGCCAAAAGCTTCATATATGATCCAACAAATCTCTAACTGTAATTGGTAGTAAATGCTCCATGATGATTTGACAATCATAGCTCTTTAGTTCATTGATCGTATGCCCATGTGTGTCAATACGCCTAGCTAGATTAGAAAAATATCCTTCAGACATTCGTAATGACTTTGCCCATTCATATATAGTTTTCTTTTGCTTGAGTGTTAAGACATGCTTAACTTTAGGCTTACCCAACTATCCATTTTCCTTTAGAATTAACTCAAGCTTGAGACTCCTACAATACACATTAAAGTCCATCAACACACAAGCCAAACTTCACAATTTTAGGATTGCTTGAAAAGTTAGGGTCATATTAGATTGAACTGCTTCTAAGCATTCCCATTCTAGTAGATGATGCATGACACCATCTGCTCAATGGTTCTCATGATTCCATCACATGTGAGGTGCTCAACTTATCTATGCATATATCCTTTGCAACATAGGACTAAGAGGTAAATAATACATTCTTTTCACTACTCATAAGGATACTAATCCTATTGTCTACTAGTTAATGCACCATAATTGAATGTATAATTATATGATTGCATGTAAAGATCTAACTCTCCATGGCCTGTCAAGTGATAGTAATTACAAGTGCACCTTAACTTCATCAAATTTAAATAATTGACATTTCATTACACGCCATTTGTAGGGCACTCAATGTTTCCATCTCTTATAAACTGAGGCTAACAACATCCATGATTAATAAATTTCTCAATCCCATCCTCAAAATCCTACCTAATTCCAACATGATTAGGTTATAACTTATTGTACATCTATACTCTATGTGAAAGAATACTATTTATCTACATCATTAGAAAATTCATGTTGCTGATATTAATAAGGTGTTAATGTATGACGTATTAATTACTCATATTTTTTCGTCATTATAATAGGGTTTTTTTATGATTATAAAAAGGATTACTTCATTTTATATTATAACTAGAAACTAAAGATTCAAATACTTCATTACTAGTTAGATATCATTAGGCTCATTCATAAAAGCATACACCATAGGACACCATAAATAAACCATGTAATACCACAACACCTCATCACTCCATACAAATGCAAGCAAACAATAATCCAACAACAACTAATGGGAAGGCTCCACCCCTTCCCCCAAAGCCCATCCTCCAACCAAAACCACCAATTCTAAATTATGTACTTAGCACATATTACTATTCATAAAGAGATAAAATGTTCATCAAACTAATCTATATACATAAAAGAAAAGCACACTTATCTAATCAAAATATACAAAATATAAATACTTGAAGGAACAAAGGTACTGAAGTGCAGGATATCAACAACTAAAATACCTCTATATTACAATTAAAAAGAATAGTTATAAATTAATTCAATAAAATATTTCTAAGTATAAAATATTGATGACACATAGTGACAAATATATTATATCCTACTCTCTAAATTTAGTGATAATTAACAAACATAACTTAACTAAGATATAACAACTAATAAGATTTCAAATTAATATAAAATAGTCAATTAAATCATAAATTGATATTAAAGTACATAAACTTACCAATTAATACCTAAATTGAACATATACTAAATTAAACAAATTGAACATGTAATACAAATTTAGTAATGACTAAATTAAACAAATGAAACCCTAAAATATCAACATCTAAAATCCTAAACACAAATTAATGAAAAAAGAAACAAAAATAAATGTAAACTCTATGTCAGTATCTAATTTCCTCAAAATTAAAACTATAAACCATAATGTCCCAATCACTTTCAATGTTTTTTAATACATAAACAAAAAACATCAACAAACTAATCTAATCTATAAACTAAAACCTTGACATAATTTATATTGAAAATATAATTAATTTTCAAACAACATAAATACATACATACACATACATATAAATGCATATACATAAATAATATGTTCAAACTAACAGAATAAATAAGTTGTGGGCACAGTGATGGCTAGGTTGTAGCGTAGTGCAGTGGTGGTTGGTGCAGCAGTGGGAGCATAGAGCAGGGAGAGTGGGATAGATAATGGGGAAGAAAGAAAGAGGGAAGAAGAAGAGCATCTAGCAAGTTAAAACTTTTAATTTTCTAATGTACTTCTGATGAGATTCCATCAATGAATTCCTTTTCAATTGTTTAATATTAAATAATTTATTTT
>JACGDI010005461.1:54226-65325 GCA_014898725.1 Jacaranda copaia | reverse complement strand
TTTTTTTTTTTTTTAATTTTGAACGCCATAATTGTAAGAATGTAAGAATATAATATTACATTATTAATAAACACATTTATTGTTGTGGGGGGCTGGGGTTGTGTTGAATGATGTTTATTGTCAATTAAATGTATGTGGTCTCTAGTTGTCTTCTTGTTGTTTGGGTGAAATGTTCATCGAAATTGAAGAATCTATAGTTTTCCAAAAACATTTCTTTGTTGCTTAATATTTTTAAGGATGACTTACATGCAGATCTCCTAAGGTTTGGCTTAATTATAAAAAAAATCTTCATTATTTTAAATATTATATTTACCTCTCTGAACTTGGAAACTAAAATGTAATGCTAACGAAAAGTGTGAAATGACCAAATGCCCTTCCAATAAAAATTGATAAAAAAAAGAAAGAAAAAAATAAAAAAAATTATAGAAAAAGACAAAAATATTCTTGGACCTATTTGTAATATTTTTGAATTTATGAGGGTTTATTTGATATATTTTTATTACCTTTATTTTTTTAAAAATTTAAATTTAGAACATTAGATAATATATTTCTATTAATTTTAAGTTACATATTTAATAAAGATAAAACAGTGAACATATATAAAATAGTTTATTAAATTTTAGCAATAAATAAATAAAATAAGTAAAAATAAAAAATAAATATCTAAATCATTGTCTTGCTATAATATGAAGGTGCATATATACAAATATATATAAACAAACAATAAATATATACATATATATGTATAAAATGCACCACCCACCAATCCTCACTCTTGTCTCCACCCCCATCCCAACTCCAAAATGTTGCTTGACTAGGCGGCCATATTTGGCCATGGCCCATTGTTGACAACCATGACCAGGGGTTGGCCGTTGCCTGGCTAAGGTCAGCAGTTAGCTACTCACTTGTCCATGGCTAGCAATTAATTGGAAGCCCATTACCATAGCCGTCTATTGGCTAGGCCAGTTGGGCAACTAGTAGCCATGGCTAGGCCAACAACAGCTAAGTAGCGTGATGTAGGTAGGTGGGTGGTTATGTCTTTTTTTATTCTTTAATAAATTTTAAAGAATAAATTTTAATAAATTCTTTACATATCTTTTTGTTTTTAATTAATTAATTTATTTATTAATCAATAAATATATTTAATTAATTATTTTAAATGTTTATTATTTAATATTACTAAGTATGTAAGTTAAAATTTTAATTATATGTTTTAGTTCTAAACAATATCTGTAGCACCCCATCTCAAGGCAGCACCTAAGTTAAGGTGCTATTAATTCAATCTTAATATTCTGCTCATAGTAAGCAATAGACCTATAAAATTTCTCTTCAAATCCTTCAAGAAATGCATAGTACTTTAACTTAACACACTTTTGGCAAAGTATCCAAATACATAACATTTACAATCTCGTGCCCTCGTGAACATTTATGACTTATCATAACATCTCAAACTAACTTAACATACATGGAGTTCTATATATACAACCAAAAGTCTAGTTTTTACACAATGCATTCACGCATGAGGACCTCGGTCACCATCTATGCCTGTTTGAAAGAAATCAAAATAATACAAGAGGGTGAGTTCGAATGACTCAATGAAGCAAGCATTTGCATGTATACGAATAATCAGAATGAAATGGAATACAATACACAAATGTAAGAAAAACATTCATTCTGAATTCAAATAATTAAAACACAAGACATGGCATCTAAATATTGGAGATTTGAAAGAGTATATGAGATCCATGAACTAAATCTAGAAACTAGTGTTTCTTGTGCAACACTTTGTGAGCTAACTCGATGCCATCCCATACCGACAAAGAGTCATTTTACATTTAATACACTTCATAGAAGATTTCAAAACTCATAGACATGATTAGTTTTGAGAAACCCAGTAAATGAGTTATTCCATGAAAAACGTAAGTTTGAAAATCCAGGATTTTGATCGATTTTATAAAACAAGCCAGACAACAACACTTTATAAAATCAATGATACTAGTATATCTTATACGTACGACCGTATAACGACTTTCCCCCTTGTGTCTCCTGATTTTGTATAAATGATATAACCATAAAACAGCCTACCCCCTTATATCACCTCGATGCTATAAAAATGATACAACCAAAAAATGACCTACCCCTTTATACCACCATGATATGACCATAAAATGGCCTTTCCTTTAATATCAACTTAACGAGTGACCAATTCATCAAACCACTGTAGCACGAATCAGTAAAGTCGATCTACACCGATCAAATCTCCCCCAAAGATAAGATTGCAACAATACGAATCGATAGGACTGATCCTCGCTGATCAAGCTTTAGGCCACAGTTAACCCCCAACTGCCTAAAGTCAAGATCACAACCACATCAACCAATAACACTATTTTATCAATTATTTGACGATACCAATTTGGAAGAGGTCTAATGGGAACAGAATCAAGGAAGGCCTCTATCGGACATGCCCTGTCAACTAGTATGACTCTTTGCTCTACCCAACATATATTTTGTAGTACAAACCAAACAAAACATTTGAACGAGTCAAGAATACAATGAAGTACAAGTTTGGAACAATTATTATACATGATATATTGGCCAACAAGGCCATTTTGAGTTGCAAAATGATTCAATAAGTAATATAGGGTCAGTTGACAAGGCTGTAGGATACAAGGGATAGAGAATGAACATCATAATAAAAGTTCTAGATACTAGAATAGAAACAAAGAATAACCCTTACAAGGGTTTACGAAACAAGTAACAAATAACAAATAAGACCTCACACAATCTACAAACTACAATAACCAAGATGCAATTATGAAATGGAAGCAAGTTTAACCCTTATGGGGTTTTATCACAACAACAGATAAGTATAAGAAGGTGCCAAATTTATAGACCCTCACGGGGCATATAAGCAAATACTCGAGAGGTTAGATCCTCACCTCAATAGCCTCAAATCTGCTATATCTGCCTACTGGTCTGTAGAACACACCTCTTTGTCACCTAACCAAAATATTATACATATTGTCAAAATCCTCGTTCAACCCTATATTCATAATTGTACAATTAATAGTCTAGAATCAGCAATTACTTAGTTAACTTGGTACTTCAGGTATTATTATTATGGAACGTGATAATTACGCCATTATCACAAAAATATTTATGGGGTTCACACCGATTTCAATAAAGAGATACAATTAGGCCCTTATTTACACAATTAACCTCAATATTACACCAAGTCAATATTAATAGCCCAACTATCTCAAACTACCCAATTATTTCTACTTAGGTCTCAAATCCATATAGTTAGGGTTTTATCATTCAATTAACTGAATTAACCCAAAATCATCATATAATAATACAAATCTAGGCCTACTAAGTTCATATAATAGTTCATGCATGTCTCATATTCGATCTAAGATCATAATTTTTGGTGAAATCAACTTAACTTAGCCCTCATTCATTTTAATATGTATTCAAAATATTCAAGTCCTACTCCTTTCTCACAATTTCAACTTCTCAATTGCTTCAATTAACTTAATCGATATATATATATATATATTAATATTTTATTATCGAATTTAGGTCCATGCATCACTTATCACTAAAGTTTTATGTCATTATTTCATTTAGTAGTCATAACTGTCATCCAATTGACATGATTTACATTAGAAATCAACCTAATGATTTACTCAAATTAAATTAGGAATCAACTTATTTGATTAGGTGGTATTTTACCTATGCAATCGAACTTATGACCAAATTATCACACGATATCAGCTTGTATAGACTCTGATCATCATCATGATCAAATTGGTGGTTGACCACCAAACTACCACTGCACTACCATGCACCATCATCAGAATTGGGTTACAACACCTCCAAACTATACACTTTGCTATGCCCTAGCAAACCCCTAAACCAATTTTTGAATCATATGTTACTTGGCCAATCAATTTACCAAAAAATTGTCAGCCCGCCATTAATGCCGCTGCCTGGATTTTCTTTAATTCCTCTCACTTTGGTGGTCCATTTGAGAAGGTGGAGTTACTGGTGTGACCCTCGAATTGAATGTGCCAAAATGGTACTTGGGTCTACAGTGAAAAGTCGCCAAAAAATGGAAACTCATCCCCTCTTCTGTGGCTGAATTTTCGATCTCAATTTCCAACTGCTATACTAGTCAATTTTGGGTGAAAATGGTATATTCACGTTTTACGCAACGAAAAGAAAAGAACGGTATATAATTTGAGGGGTTTTGGTGGCCAAAAAAAATCACTGATGGAGGGGAAAGTTCTTAGTGCATGGAGGAGAAAATTGCTGAATAAAAGAGTTGACCAGCTTTTTAAGATGTGATTTTTTTCAAAATTGCAGTTCAACCCCAAATTTAACCTCATTTACTCAATTAAGTCCACTATATTTGGTCTTTCTTCAATCAGGGCCCCCAAAAAATTTTAGTGCATAGGATTAGACCTTTTGACCTATAATTCATTCCATGCGAACCCTAACTTTTAGAATGTGATCCAATCATGTCTCAGCAAATTGACAATTAACCTCAAACTTTATAAAATTCTTGCAATTAAGTCCTTTTGATTTATTTTTTGAGCCCCAAAATTTGTTTAACCTAATATTTTAATTTCTAAATTCTTATTTTCTAAAATAAAAATTTTAGGGGCGTTACATTGCTCCCTCTTTAAAAACGTCTAGTCCCCAAATTCTCATCTAAGTACTGTTTCGACTGGCCAAAAATAAGTAGATTTGGTCTATTGATCTATATCATTTCTTCATCACATTCCATCAAATTTTCTACTTCAAATCCTTATACATATTCGCTTCTCAAGCACATTATATATCTTGACCTGATATGCCTTGTTTAGCAACATTTCTTCTATTTTTTCCAACACGCATGATCTTCTTACGGAACCAAAGAACACATTGATTTTGGTATTGAGCAAGGGTCTCTAAAACCTCCAACCTTTCCTTCTACTTCAACATTCATATATCGTTGGCTTGGGTTTTGTCGCATTTCATCCTATAATTCAGACTACACTTATCTCTGCCATCCTAATTGTTGTCTTAATTTCCAACACAACACTAGTTCTTTAGGCTTTCTAATGCTTCTACTTTTAGTAAGCAAACCATTACAGCCTTTCAGCTCAAGGCATTGACTACTACGTTTTCCTTTTGGGGAGATAGCTAATGAATGAAATGCACTTTTCTATAATTTCCATCCATCACGCTATCTCATATTCAAATACTTATTCTGGTTAAATGATTGACCTTTCTGAGTTAATTTAGTCAATGTGTTGGCTATTTTAGAAAAGTTCTATACAATCTTCGTTGATAGCCAACAGGACAGAAAACTACAACTTCTATCATATTTTTTTATCTCTTCCAATTGACTATCGTCTCTATCTTGAAAAAACCAATCTCTACCCCATCTTGAGATATGATATGTCTAAGAAAAGCGACCTTATTATTTAAGGTTTGCATTTGCTAAATTTAGCATACAACTGATGCTATCTCAAAGTTTTGAGAATCGTATGTAAGTGCCTTTCATGGTCTTTTCTAATCTTTTAGTGGCATTACTCTTGCTTCAGCTCCAACTTTGAGACGATTCTGGTTCCTACAAAAGGTTAAACAATATTTCTACAAGGGGTATGGGGCAATGATCTCAATTCTTTCAAAATTACTTTCAAGTATTCAGCCACCACTTCTACATAATAAACCCAAATCTTAGGTTGCGTATTTAGTTTGAGAAAATGCAACATGCAAGAAAGAATGTAAACACTAAGATCATATAAGGCATTATCATAGATTTCAAACATAGGAACCATACCTTAGACAATGTCCTGAGAGTCCGATGCACTCCTCTTAGTAGAGGCATTAGCACGAGTCAAGCCCCTTCTATCTTTGGCTAAACTTCATAAATTATTTTTGCTTGTTTCCTTGATCATTGGAGGTGGATTTCCTGCCTCTAGGACAATCTTTAACAAGATGTTGGTCACTGCCACATTACACACATTTCCCATGCTTTTTCCAACATGTAGCTTCATTATGATGGGTATCCCCACAAAACTCACAAGCTTTTCTTAAGGTCAGTTGGGTTGGATGAGTATTGTTTCTAGTAAGAGAGAGGTAGTTAACTGATGTCTGACCTTGAACTCTTTGTTGTTTTCTTCTAGAGTCACTTCTCTTTCCACTTTGAGCCACAAACCCAAAAGTTTTTTCCTTTTTAATCTCTTCTTTGATTTTATATATCTCTTAAAATTTTGATTCTACCTGTATTGCTTTATTCACAACCTTGCTTTAAGTTGAAAATTTACAGCTAAGAGGGCCTCTCTGCAACTCAAGTTTTAACCTTTCAACAAATTTTCTTGTTCTGTGACCCTCATCACTCAAAATATAAGGTACATACCGAATTAAATGATTGAATTTGGCATCATATTGGCATACTGACATAGATCCTTGAGTAAGCTGTGTGAACTCCACTCCCGAGTATTCTTTACAACTTTAGGCACATATTTATTCATAAATTTACCTTTAAAGTTCTTCCAAGTACAAAGAGTTCCTTCTTGGCTCCACTATTGGTCTAATAATCTCCACTAATGACAAGCATCTTCTCCCAAAAGAAATGTGGCATGTCTAACTTTCTATTCTTTCGAATAATCTAATGCTTGAAAAATTTTCTCAATCTCTTCGACCTATACTTCTGCCTTCCAATCATTCAGTTTGCCAATAAACCTTGAGGTATTGTGTTGAAGGAATTGTTCAAGTATTCAACCCATAACTGATTCTCCACTATGTCGAGAACTGCCGACTTGACTTTGTTACTAACAAAACTACATGAACTGTTGTCACATGTTATACATCTATTCTATAGCTTGTCCTCCAATTCCCTGGTTTAATAGTAGGGTTAACATCACTCTGTCCTATGGCATAGGGTGTCCTTGGTTAGAAGCATTTTCTATTTGACTTCTTATGCTTCATTTCGATTGATGGTAGGTCACCCTGTACTACTTCAAACAGTCCACAATATGAGGAAGGGATGAGGTTGCTCTCATGACATCACTTAGTATATAAGATCTTTCAGTCCTATTACTTATGTGAAATCTATAGTATTCAATAGAAAATTCCATTACCATTCAAACTTCTAATAGCTCTTATCATAATGTACAAGGGTATGCTGAGTACAAATACATTATGAAATAGGAATATGTTTATATTGAATATCACTAGCAAGTAAAACCACGTTGATTCATACATAAGTTCATATAACATATTCGCTAAACTCACTCATAAGATTATATATAAAACCTATTTGTCTTCATGTAAATACATATAACTACATACTTTGAGTATTCTATGTGTCTCAAAATGTTAGATCCCAAAATTTTCCTTAGTTGAGTTAAGGCACAACTGATTATTTCCGGGATACTAACTAATTTTACCTACCATTTCTCAGAAAAAGCATTATTCTCTTCTACCTTGAATATACAGCACAATTGCTATGAGCCTTATTTCTCATAAGCAATCTTTCCCTTCTATCCTGTATGAACTTCTAATCAAACCAGTGTGCCTTTCTATTTTTAATAAACTAATTACCTCAGATTTTTGAGTCACAATCATATATACACACATCATTTGCTGATCATCGTACATGATCTTCTTATGAAAATATTTCCTTATTTCCCTCTTAATGTCACCATGTGGTCGTACAAATCGATTCTATTATTGAAATGTCAATTTCAAGATATGCTCATCATCTAAATCTTGATCCCCTATAAAAACCAAACACTTATTATTCCCAAACACCTTTACAATTTCCACATTTTATTAGTACCAAATACTCGGTCAACAACATGATCCCAAAAATATTATCCCATCAAACATTAGTAGAGTCACATACGCGATACCTTAAATTAACGGACTATATACTAGCTGGCCATCTTAGTACCAATCTTTCATTTTTTGATATCATATATTATCCCAAAATTCACATCATAACTAAATTCTCAAATCAAAAATAATCTTCACTAATCAAGAAACCTCATAGTTCGATGACCTTTTCCCAACATAGCTCAGGTTTCCAAACCTAAGCTTTGATACCACCTCTATAGCATCCTTTCTTGAGACAGCACCCAAGCTAAGGTGCTACCAAATTAATCTTAATATTCTTCTCATAGCAAGCAATAAGCCCAGAAAATTTCTCCTCAAATCCTTCTAGAAATGCATAGTACTTTAACTTAGCACACTCTGGACAAAATATCCAAATATATAATAGTTACAATCTTATGCCTTCATGAACATTCATGACATATCACAACATCTCAAACTAACTTAGCATACATGGAGTTCTATGTATACAACCAAAAGTCTAGTATTCTACAAAAATGCATTCATGCTTAAGGACCTTGGTCACCGTCTATGCCTATTTGACAGAAATTAAAATAATGTAGGAGGATAAGTCTGAATGACTCAATGAAACAAGCATTTACATATAAATCAGAATGAAATGGAATACGATATATAAATATAAGAAAAACATGCATTCTAAATTCAGATAACTAAAACACAAGTCCTAACATCTGGAGATTGGAGATTTGAAAGAGTTTACGGGATCTACAAACTAAATCCAGAAACTCGTGTTTCTTGTGCATCACTTTTTGAGCAAACTCGATGTCGTCCCATACTAAAAAAGAGTCATTTCATATTTAATACATTTCATAGAAGATTTGAAAACTCATAGACATGATTAGTTTTGAGAAACCCAGTGAATGAGTTATTCCATAAAAAACTTAAGTTTAAAAATCTAGGATTTTTATCTATTTTATAAAACAAGCTAGATAATAACATTTTATAAAATCAATGATACCAGCATATCTTACGTGTACAACTGTATAACGGTATTTCCCCTTATGTCTCCTAATTCTATATAAAGGATATAACCGTAAAATGGCCTACCCCCTTACATCATCTCGATACTGTAAAAATGATATGATTGTAAATTAGCCTACCACCTTATATCGCTTTAATACAATTGTAAAATGACCTTACCCCTTATAGCACCTCAACAAGTGGCCAACTCACCAAACCGCTGTAGCACGAATCAATAAAGTTGATCCTCGTCGATCAAGTCTCCCCCAAAGACAAGATCTCAACCACACGAATTAATAGGACCGATCAAGTCATCCAATTAACATGATTTATGTCAAAAATCAACCTAAAAATTTACTCAGATTTTACCCAATCAATCAAACTCAAGGCCAAATCATCACATGATATCAACCTATATGTACTTCGATCATCGTCATGATCAGACCGGTAGTCGACCACTGAACCACCACTACGTTGCCATGCGCTGTCGTTGGCATTGGGTTGCAACACATCCAAACTGTACGCTTTTTGTTACACTCTAACAAACCCTGGAACCAATTTTTGAATCAACAATTTGCCAAAATTTGCCGCCCCTCCACCAATGTCGCCACATGATTTTTCTTCAATTCCTCTAGCTCCAGTAGTTTGTTTGAGAAGGTGGAGCTATCGGCGTGACCCTTGAATTGAACCCGCCAAAATGGTACTTAGGTCCATCGTGAAAAGTCACCAAAATATGGAAACCACCACATTTGCTGCAGCTGGATTTTTGGTCCCAATTTTCAGCCGCTATACTAGTCGTTTTTGGGTGAAAATAGTATATTCGTGTTCTACGCAATGAGAGGAAGAGAATGGTATATAATTTGATGGGTTTTGGTGGCTAGAAAAAAGTTGCCTGAGAGGGGGGAAGCTCTCGGTACATGGAGGAGAAAAATGGTGAAGAAAAGAGTTGACCAACTTTTTAATATGTGATTTTTTCCAAAATTGCAATTCAGCCCCAAATTTAACCTCATTCACTCAATTAAGTCCACCAGATTTGGTCTTTCTTCAATCAGGCCTCCAAAAAAATCTTAGTGCATAGATTAGACCCTTTGACCTATAATTTATTTGATGCAAACCCCAACTTTTTGAATATGATCCAATCAAGTCTTTGCAAATTGCAAATTGAGCCCGAACTTTAAAAAATTCTTGCAATTAAGTCCTTGTGATTTATTTTTTGAGCCCCAAAAGTAGTCAGACTTAATATTTTAATTTCTAAATTCTTATTTTCTAAAATACAAATTTTAGGGGCGTTACAATATCAATTAAAAGTAATTTTAAAGAATATATTTTAATAAATTCTTTACTTATCCTTTTTCTAAATTTTTTTAATCAATAAATATATTTAATTAATTATTCAAAATATTTGTTATTTAACATTATTAAGTTTGCAATTTAAAATGCTAATTAACTAAGTATGTTTAGTCTGAAAAGAATATTATTTTCAAATAAGCCCCTAAAAATTTGAAATCTCATATTACCACCTTTGATGGTACTTTCATCCACGAAAAACAATTAAACTTCATTTGAAATGAGGTCAAATACAATAAGGGCATTTTTGGACTTTCACCTATATTTTTTAATGGCGCCAGGCCAAAACCCTAATGGCAACTAATGGAAGGGATAAAATGTTGGACGACGACAAAAGTTAGGGGGGTAAATGTAATTTTCAAAGCAAAATTAGGCCAAAACTTAGGGGTTTGGATGTAATTCACCCAATTTTTAAAATTGTGATTCCTAGGAATATGAAATTCTCATATGATTACATGATCCCAACTATTTGGTTTTTAATAGTTGATTGACATTGACAACATTTTTTAAAACACACGGGGTTAGTTTGACCCTTCTTTGTATTTTATTCTAACATAGAAAATGTAGCTATCCAAACTGAAGGAGAAACTAAGAAGAAAAGAATAAGAATACTACAAATTGTAGATGTATCACCAAGTATTATATCAAGGAAGAGAGTGAAGACCTTAAAGATAGGATAATGAAGATGGTCTATTGGAATGAACAAAGTTTATTGTTTTTTTTATTTTGTTGTAGCCTTTTTCTTTGTCCTTCCTACTTTTATTATCATTGATTGGCAATGGTGAAGAGCATATATTTTGTTGGTTTTTGCTTCAATTTTTGATTGTTGGTAGTGGTGTATATTACGAGCCTAGCTTTTGCTTTTTAGTTGGTTGTTGGAA
>JACGDI010005461.1:27155-54126 GCA_014898725.1 Jacaranda copaia | reverse complement strand
GGACTATATAATTGCCATATTTATATTAAGCCCTCTAAAAACACACGCTCTCTTCTAGGTACTCAGAAAAAATCCCAGAAAATTATTAACTATATATTCATTCGGATTCAATTTTAGCATGTTTCTTTATCGAGGTGATTGGAAGAGGAGTATCCATGTAAGTTGTGTGATTGTGGTATTAGGCTCTAGTTAAAGTTAATTAAGTGGATCAATTGAGCTTCTTTCTAGACCTTATGCAGGCGTACTGCAATAATTTAAATACTCTATTTCATTTGATACTTATAGAAAAATATAATTATGAAGATATGAGTTGCTAAAGAAATCCTACGGCACTAATTGAGCATGGCATATCATGATAAAATCATTTTTTTGGTTTAAAGGAAAGTTAATAGAATTTCTTTTTCTACTTTCTTGTTCTTTAATGCTCATTTCGTTGAATAATTTTAAGGTTGTATTTGGATAGATGGATTTTGATTTGAAGGAATGATTTACAAGTAATGAATTCAAATTACTCTAATATTAATTAGGTGAATTTTGAAATTTATCATAACAATTGGAAAAATAGATTAGAGATTTCACCCATTATATCTCTATGTAGATTATATACACATATATCTCAACGAGTTTGAAACTCATAGATTATAAGTTCTCTAATCCACACACAATCTAAAGTAATGTAATTTTTTTTTTCTAAATTACACTTTAAGGTAAATAGGCAGACACCCTGACCATATGTAAAGGATTATTTGCACTTGCCCCCCACCCCGCCAAAATCATTGTAAGCATAAAGAGTGATTATCCAATCTTTATTAAATGTGCTCAAAACACCTCATGCTTCAACTTTTCAATAAAATATTTGGAGATGTTGCATTTTGCTCTCTAAAATTTTTAAAAGATTTATGTTTAGCCATCTAAAATAATTTAAATTGTTTAACTTAAATTTAAATCCTTATTTTTGTGGAATAAAGTGAAATATTTTGTAAAACATTTGTGCAAGAAAATATACCTAAAGAAGTTGTTTCAACTAGTGTACGTGGAATCAATTTTCAAGATATTGTGATCGATTATGGGCTATTTTTTTGGAATAAATCACTTTCATTGCAAATGAACTACATGATAAGCCATATATCATTGGAAAGATGCAGATATTTACTTTGGAACAAAAGAAAATGGTTTTAAAAAATCATTTTTCTACAAAGAGTTATGTTCAAATTACTAAAAACTGTCAGCATAGTGCTTTCCTATGGTTGGTTTTGGAAATGTCTAAGGTCCACTTGATTTTTGATCAATTTTAGTCATTCTTTTTATTTTGATTCTTGGTAAATGATTAGTCTGGGAATCATATATGATTTTTCTTGATATATTCTAGTTAAACTTACTATTTTTTTTTTTCTAAGTCGTGATAAATGTATTCTACATTTAATACATAGCATTAGAAATCATCCTATTTTTTGAGAGTTGTTCCAAGTCTTGTCTATGAAGACAACAATTTTAATGATGGGAACACATTATTTTGAAGAGTATCACCAAATTTTGAGCCTTTGGCTTGTGTTTAAGAAAAGAATATTCTTATTCTTTCTCTAAATTCTTAAGTAAGTTTCTAGAGTGGTAGGTATTACCACTTTTGAGTCATTCCTTATGGTTCTTCCTATGGCTCCATACTTTTTGATGCCACATTATTTTTGTATCAATATTGATTAGTCCTCTACAACCCATTTATAATAACCAATGTTAAGAATTTATAACAAGCACAAACCTAGTTCATCAAAGCCAACTTGTGCCCATGCTGGAATTCAATTTGAACTTAATTCCTAACATTCAACTCAAGCTGTTAAGCAACTAGTAGCATCACCCTCATGCTTATATGTATAAAATTTTAGATTCAAACCTTGACAATTTCGTAATGTCTATGCTTGTGTAAGTATTAAAAGGATCAAGCTCAATTTAATTGGAATCATATTGAACTTAGTTTGAAAAAATGATCAAACCAACCTTGTGAGGTGCAAGCCATTCAGGATCATTAACATATTAATTGCAAGAGAATTCTTATTTATTTGAAAGTAATTATATTTGTATTTAGGCTCGCAATTTTGGATAACTAGCATATATTTATCATTTTGGATTCTCTATTTCATTCTCTATTCCATCTTCTATTTCAATTTATTGTATTTATGCCAAGTGTACATGATTCTTTATCAACTATTCTTATAATAAAATATTTAATACACATGTTATATATTTACAAAATGGAATAGGAGCTGGAATATCAAATGGAATAGAGGATTTAAACCATATATGTATGTATAAGAAAGGAGATAACGTTTGTGTAATACAATAAATACCGTAAATTGGACAAAAATATTGAGAGATTTTCAATAAAACTCACTTGATTCCACCCAACCCTTAATTGATATCAAGGCCACATTAAGTGTCCTTTTTCAGTGTTGCATTAAAGAAGCAATAACATGAACGAAGTATACCTATAGTTTACACATGCTTGGTATATTTTGAACTTTTATGTGCTTCAATTAGTCTATGCTTGACTCCTCATCTCCTTGTGTGGCTGACCCTTTCTTGTGTTTATTCTATACATCACCTCTTATCTATTCTTAATATTCTTCCTCATCTATGTATCTTTTCCATCTTCGCTTTCATTGTTCCAACTTAAACATTTTATGCCTCGAACTCTCACTAATTTATTTTATAATTGGACATGTCATCTCAAATACACATTTAATCTACGTGTCCATGATAACAGAAAATACATATATATTTGCATGTATATAGTACTTTCTTTACTTAGATATATACATATGAAATTGCCACCTATGATTTTAAAAAATAAATAAAGCAAATTAAGTTAAATTAATAAATATACTGGTAGTCCAAACACAACCGACGCTACTTATCGTTCATGCGTTATCAATTTCAATATAAAATGTATTCTTGTTGTCTTTTAGGACCACTAGTTTTGTGGGCTGACTAGTTGTCCAACTTTGGGCAGCATTTGCGGTAGTAATGTCCAAAACCTGTGATTTGTGGACTATCCAAGTTCAACCTTTCTAATTGTGCTTGTCCTCATCAACTGTTAGACTTCTAGCTAGTTAAATACGGAATTTAAAGTATTTAAGTTATATTATATATAAGGATTTATAAATTTTCATTTAAGGTTACGACAAAAGAACCAACCCAAGAATACATCAACGAATAATGTAGCGAACACCAATCTAATTTCTTTCTTATTTGAGATGAACTATTAGTAGTATTTCCCAGTGGGTCAGCCAAGTAGCTCATTTCCACTTAATTACATCCATAAATCTCTAAATCTCAATTTACTTTTCAATTCTCACAACTTGAAATGCACCTTCTCATCACAAACATTGATATGATATCCATCTTTTGAACATGCTTGCACATTCAATAGGCTTGTACTCTGGAGCAGTGTGCCCTCCTCCCTTTACAGTAGCAAATGTCATGTTGTTAGCATAAGTCCTGGTAAACCTGTATATCACAATGTCAAACTCCATAAGATCTCAAATCTTTACCAAAGTAATAAAAAAAGAAAAGCTGCTTGATTTGGAACTTACCCTGCAACTTGTTCTTGGACAACCCATTGTCTCCACTCATCTATATAATGGGATAGTTCAACCATTTAATCCATGCTAGACTTGCCAGGTAAGGGACTACCATGTCATGATCACCACTATATACACACATTGAAACAAAAGTGTCAATGAAATCAAAATAGCGTTATTTAAAATGAATGTATGTGCCTTACCTATATATAAGGGACCTATAGCCTTTAGCGCTGAGATTTGCATGATACCGCCTGCTATCCCACATTGTAGCAGTGTAAGGCAAACTAAAGTTGCACCTAACCCATTTTATAATACTTCCCTGCATTATATATAATAATTATTTTCATATTTTATTTTCCCTCCATAATTATATTGTAAAAAAAGCACACCTTTTCAATATGGAGGGCTTCTTGAACACAAGGATCATTAGCCCAAATTTCAACAAGCCGTTGCTCTTTGGCCTAAGAAAACAGTCACATATAAGAGTGACAACAATGACATATATGATCTTTTGTCAAATTTGTTCACCATTCAAGTTCTTGAGTTGCTAAGGAAAGAATAACAAAATTTTCGCAGTTCACATAATGAAAGTAGTATACAAATATCTAATTGTGCTATTGGAGCCTTACTCGACACTTTGCTATGGGAAGTTGTTTGCCATTGTAGAGCTCTAGGTGTTTCTCTTCAAGAGATCCTCCTTCTCCAAAAGCAGAATCACAGGTAGGTTCTAAAATTTGTGCTTGGTCCAAATTATCAACTAACTAAACACAATGATAGTCCCATTACAAAGAGATTTTATGGAATAGTCAATAGAAAAAGGAACACAAGGGTCAATTTCTTACTTGATGGAAAGTACGAACATCTTGCAAGCACAAGACATTATTGGGATCTACGTTTTTATACTTCCCTCTACAATTTCTCTTCAATGACTACCAAACAGAAGCGACAAAAGAAAGTTGAAACTTCAGCATGAGCAGTTTTTAGTAATGGAACAACGTTTTATATTTAACCTTGTAGAGTTCATCAGGGATAAGTCCCATTCCATGAGCAAATGGTATCTTATAGTTATCCTCATCGAGAAATGCCATTGCATTGCCAAGCAAGTAGCCCTAGAACCAAAGGAATCAAATATCTCAATAATCAGATTATTTGTAACAAGTTTAAGAGGCTAATATCACTTGACAATAGATAATCCTTATCTCAATAAATTCTTATTTAGTGTTCCATTTACTTTTTCAACCACACCAAATTAAGGACTTATTTTGCTTATAATACCATATTTGAAATGTTTTGAAAAAAAGTGAAACTAAAATATTTCCTCTCAAAAAACTATGTTAAATTTATTTGGAGTATATTTGGATGCTTGGAATTCATGCTATGTAATCAAATTGCTAACACCAATTCCATTTTTTGGAGTTCTTTTTGCTTGTTTTCCTATATCTTTTATTATATATGATAATAGTTACTTGGAAAACACCACATGAAAAAGTGAAAAGTACCTAAAGAATGTATCAAGTTATGCACTCAAAAATATAATTGCCATGTTACTAACCTTAAGATTAATTTGTGGCTTGACTCCCATCTCATTCTCTACATTGCATTGAAGAGTCAAAATATGGAGATAATTTTGGAATGATTACAAGAACAATATCGTAATAGAATTATTATTATATTTCATTGATCAGTTCAACGAAGAGGTATCGAATAACAAGGTATATACTATTTTAAGCTCTCACCATTTGATATTATCTGGGCAATAACTGGTATGGTTATGCCTATATATGAGTCACCACCAATGTAAAATGGGCTTGAGATAAATTTTGGATGATCAACCAGCCACTGCAAATATATTTTGGAATATAATATTAAGGATGAACTAAAAGGTTAGAACTAGTGCAATTGTAAATATCTTGTTTGCTTTCTTTTCATTTAAATTTATTCCAACAATTCTCAGCAATATAGGCACAAATAAAAAGTCCTATTTCTAGTTATTTGTTACAAGAAATGTTGTACTTGCACATGTATGTATATCAGGAAATACAAAATTAAATACGGAACTTTCAGCCCACGTATTAAAGAGCCCTTTCTTTGTACTTCCCATTGATAATAGGCATAAGAATGCTAACCTAGATCTTTCAATCTTGCTTTGCATTATATTTTTATTCTATATAGCGCATATACATCAAGCGTATAAAATACTTTCTTAAATATGGCACTGGTGTTATTTACATACACTTTGCATGCATGTATATCATGAAATGCAAGATAAAACAAGTTGTATTCCAAGAGTAGATGGACGAAAAGTATAAAGTAAATGGAAGAATTCTACAGGCTATTAGTATGATTCTTAGCCATCTTGTCATGAATTATATGGGCTATGTAAGTTAGATGACAATATTCAAGTTGCATCATCCATCGTAAACTTATATTACTATCTAATAAATATAAAAGAATGAACTTTAATTTTGATAATAAGTGAAATGGAATACCTTTTGAAGAAATTGATTGGCCTGTTCACAAGATTGTAAATCGGTGGAATGGGAGGCCTTCGGTGTCTTAGAATAGGAAAATCCAGTTCCTACCGGCAAATCCAGAAATAAGATGTTTGCTACCTACCAATTCATTGTCATTCTTTAATTTACTCAATTTGTTTGTAGAGAAAGGGAAAAAAAAATTTACTCAATTTTGCTTCCGGAAATTATTTCCCCATTATTTGTTAAAACACGATTGCATTTTGTATTTCCTAAGATTGATGTCTCAGGCTTAAAAAGAAAAAAAAGAAAAGAGAAGAAAAGGAGGAGGAGGAGGAATCTTTTTTTGCTTTTTCTCAAAACCTACATCTTATTTCTCAACCTATATTTTCAAAACCTTTATCTTATTTTTAAAAAATCTTCAACTCATTTTCAATAAAAGCTTTAAAGACAAATATAATATTTCTTTTAAAAAACAAGCTATCAAATAAATATATCAAACATTGCAGCTCACCAATTGAAGCACACATATATTATGGTGAAATATTTTAAAATATACTTCCAACTGAAGGAAAAAAAAAAAAGGAAAATGAATCCAAACATAGATAAGTACTCACTTGAGTCCATGAATTGGGATTCAAGGTCACTTTTGGCAAGCCCCCATCATAATCTAGTGCAAAATTTACAGGTCCTGCGATCGAGATTCACATGCATGCCATTACTACTATATAGAGAACGAAATGAAATTTTGACAGCTCAAATAATTGCATATAAATTTATTTGGACACATGCTACAATTTGGAATTAATCTTATAGAATTATTGTATTGGGTTAGAGGAGTCAACTAGATGTGTCAATGGATAAGGTATTATCCTATCCAAACTCAATAATTCATATCTAAGCCCATACTTATTAAAAATAGTACAATAACTTTGGGTAGCATCTATCCCTACATTATCGACATGCCACGTGCCCAAAAATTGCCCATTACCTATTACCATATATTCAGATATAACACATTAATCGAAAAATTATACATACCAAAATTAAACGTAACTAATGATAAATTTTTAATATATATAAAATTAAAAATATTTATTAATTTTTTATATATAATATATATTTTTAACTATTTTCATATATTTGGTTGAATATATTATATGAAATAACACTTTTTGAAAAAAGATTAGAAAAAATAAAATTAAAGAGAGAAAAAGAGTAATATATTTAATGAAATGCAAAAATTTAATAATTAAACGTAAACAAAATATTAATTTTTTTTTTTGCTTTTGTTTATTGACTACAACCAAAATGAAATGTAAAAATTTACTCAATTAAATTTAATGACTAAATTAAATATATATATAAATTAAATTTAGGTACATTTTTTGTGTTGCGTTCAAATAATTTTTATAATATATGTTCAAAAAATTAGTCTATAGAAACTTATTCCAGTAAATTAAACCCAATGGATCATGGGGAGGTAAGATAGGATAAAATTAAGATTTCGTTACTCTGAGTATTTTTTACTAAGTTAAAATATAAAATATTATTATTTGAATAATTTAAGATGTGGAGTTAAAGAGAATAATAGTCTATCCATTATCAGGTCTACAGTTTAAAACCAAATAGCTCAAACTATATGTAACGTTTTATGTGGTGGATGTGTAACCCCACGGCGTCCTGTTGGTGAAGCATCAAATTTATCGTGGTCTCGCTTTGGACGTCCAGATGGATCCATCTCAATGAGGCCCATCAATTTACGCATGTCGTTCTTGTCAGGATTTTGATTCAATTATGTGAAAGTAACATTTAATTTGAATTTTCAGCTTAGAAGTATTTAAATTTTTTTTATTTTTATATTACAAAATTATAATTTTTTTTATTAAATTTTCTAATTTTAAATGAAATAATCATGTAAACTCTTGTAAATATAAATATTTACTGATTACTTAGGAATAATTATAAAATTCATGATACACATGTGGTAATTATTTTGCATTACGATTGGGGTAACACATAAAGGTGGAGGAAGTGTTTCTATCAGTAAAATTATCCCACAGTAAAAGAAAGAATACCCCAATAAATGTGGAACGCATTTTGATAAACCATATAAATCCCTACGTGCTTTATTTTCTATTTGTTCGGTATTAATTTTGTGACTAAAATGCCGTTCGAGAATTTTTTCTGAATTAAATCTCACATGCAAATTGATTTCACTGTGTATCCAACATTTTCTATAATGCATCAACAGCATTCAGGCTACATATTAAATTGATAGATTAATTTCTCATTTTATTAAAAAAATGTTTGACTCAATATATTATTAAATATTAAAATTAAAAGGTAGTGAAAATAAAAGTTTGTCCTTTCAAAATGAGAAGTTGACATTTTAAAATCATCTACGTTTAGAAAAACAGGATCACAGATTAGGCATATGTTTTCAAAGGATTAGTACTCTTTTCTCAAAATAGTAATTTTATAAATGAAATATAAATGCTTGAAAAGATATGTAGGCAGCTTCAAAAATATAATTGCAACTTAGGATATGTGCTTTGTGAAAAACCAAAAAAGATCTTTCTTTTTTCTGGAATTTTTTTCAGAAATATTTTGGAAAAGGATGCCAAAAAGAAAAGCACATCTTCAACTGAAAATGCACCAAGAATAAAATTCACTGTCGGGGATTTGAGTTACCGATTTCATAAAAGAATCCACTTAGGATAGAGCATCCAGGGCCTCCGGTCAGCCAAAGAACGAGAGGATCTTTCTCAGAATTAGACCCATTTGATTTCACAAAATAATAGAACAGCTGCACATCTTCTCCTTCGTCCACTCCAATATACCTAATGTCAATATCAGAAAGCAGTTTAATTAATTATCCACTAGACTGATCAGTTCATAAGACAATACAATGTGTGATAAAGTAACTTATATATTTAATTACCCGGACTCGAGTTCAAAGGGAAGTGGGCCTTCAAATCCTGGAAGATGCTTCACGAGCGAACCACCATATGAACCTTGCAAGATAAGAAGAAAAACAAAAATAAGAAGTGGGAAAGTAACCAAGAAAGAGTACTTTTTGTATGTCATTGTTGAACACAATGACAACCCACTATGAAATCGTTCTATTAAGACGAGGCATAGTAAAGCAAGAAAGAGGGATACTTATATAGTAACCAAGCAAGAACTGCCCTTTACTTTTTTTCTTTGAAATTTTTGTGGTGGAGAGGGGCAAGGTGCAACCAAGTCAATTGTATCGAGCCAAGTTTAAGAAGAAATTTTGAGTTTAAGTGTGAGCTCAAAAAATATATATATATTTGACCCAAGTTTGAATTTAAGTTCAAAAAGCCTAAAATTTTATGCTTGAACTTCATTCGATTGATCAACCAGACTCGATAAAGTTCGAATTAATAAATAAGTTGTAAATAACTGCAAGCTTGAACTCAGCCTGAAACTCGAAATAAAAAATAGTAATATAATATATTTATTAATAAAATAAAAATAATATCTAATTATACACTGAGTCACGAGCCTAGAGTTTAGATACAAATGGCTTTAGATTAGCTCAAACTAAAGCTCGAGCTCAATTTAGTTGAGCTTGAAATAGTTCGAGCTCAACTCGTGAGGCTCACATGCTGGCTCGACTCATTTATATTCTTAAAAATGAAATTACTTTTTAAAGAATACAAACATATTCATCGTCCTTCTAGTTTTTTCTCATTCTTATAAATGATAATAATTATACAATTAGTTATAATGATGTATATACATATATAACTTTCTTGTTGCAACTCATGCTAAATTTGATTATATTTATTAAGACACATTTCTCTAAAAAAATATGATTGTCTAATCAAAAATTAAGGAGTTCAACTTTCATTGTTGAATAAAGCAAAAGAACCAGTATTTTAACTTGATATTTTCTTAATAATTGCTTAGATAAGAAATAAATTAGTGATAATATATTCACTTACGATACCAATTAATAATAAGTAATTATATATTAAAAATAAAATATTTTATCTTGTCATAATAATAGTGACAGAATTACATTTTAGTTATCACTATATATTAAAAATTTGTAATACATTTATAGTGATAGTTTTTATTATTAATAGATTGCTATTATACGTGTGTTAGCAATTATTAATGATAACAATTATTAATAATGACAATTATTTTTATGATATTTTTTTAATAATTCCAATACTATCATTTAATAATTTATTTCTAATTTCTTTTTTTTTTTTTCTTGTTGTAGTGGCAATAGGGATGTACTAAAACTAGTTGAAGAGAAAAAAATTCTTTCACATGAATTACATGATAATATATATAAGGGTGAATTATAGCCACAACTCATGAGGTTTGGCGTAATTATGAAAAAAAATTTACTTTTTCAAAAATTACAAAAATTTCCCTAAAATGACAAACCTAATTGTAATATAAATAGAATTTATGAAATGTCTAAAATATCTCTAACAAAAAAGTAATTAAAAAAATAAAAAATGCTGAAAATTAATTTGATGGCTAAAGTCCTAAATGCCCTTCTATGTATTGTGATACATTAAAATTTTGAATTATATTAAATAGTTATACACCTAAAATAATTTATTTATATAATTAAATTCTTTTAATAATATTAAGTAATAAATTTATTTGTTAGTTGAGTTAAATATTAAATATTATTTATTCAAATAATTAATAAAATTTAGTTACAGCAAGTACCCCTTTATATATACATATTTAAAATAATTTACCTATATAATTAAATTTTTTGATAATATTAAATAATAAATATATTTATCAATTGAGTTACATATTAAATACTATTAAACAAGTAAGCATATCTAAAATAATTTAGTTGAATTTAATTACAATATTTATTAAAATAATAATCATATTTAAGATAAAGATGTTTTAAATGATTAAATTATTTATTTAAATAATTAATATATATATATAAGATAATTAACAAATTTTAGTTAAATTTATTAATGAATTAAAAAATATATTAGTTGAGAATAAATAAGTAAAATAATTTAAATATATGTATTTTTAATTAAATTGTTTACATAGAAAAGGATAATTTTGTTTAAATTTAATTGTATTATTTAATAAAATAATAATCATTCTAAAATAAAGATATTTAAAATAATTAAATTAATACTTATTCAAATAACAAATACATCTCAAATAAGTAATGAAATTTAGTTCAATTTATTAATTAATTAAAAACACAATAAATAAAAAATTAAATACAATATAAATTAGAAATAAATAAGTAAAAGAATTTAAATATATTTTTTAAATTAAATTATTTATTAATTAAAAAATAACTTTTTTTTTCCCTCCCACCTTCTTCTTCCGCCGGCCTATCATGGGGGGCGGCATCTGTCCAAGGCAGCCACACTTGCGATGGGCTGCAAGAAGTTATAAGGTCTGGCCAAGCGGCCACCCTATGCTGTTGCTATCATGGCAGCAGCCGTCATGGCCAAATCTAGGTCTTTAGATTTGGTTGGGAATGGGGATGGGGAGATATTTTTGTGTGTACATATCTATACATATATATGTATATATATATATATTTTTATTCAACATATATATGTATATATACGTATATATTATATTATATATGGTGTATATGTATATAAATATTTTATATATTTTTTTTATTAAGATTTAGAATATTTTTGTATTTTTATCTAATATCAATCAAATTACTTTACAGGTATTTATGGAATTTTGCATGTCAATTTGAATAAAAATTTGAAAACATCATAACCACAGTTAACAATTGAATTAAATTATTAAACAATAACAAATCTTAAGAAATTTTTATAGTGTTTAAAAAAATATTTTTTTTTATAATTAAACTAAATTTCAGATTCGGTAATCGTAATTCACATTGTATACATGATCCAAAGTAAAGTTCTGTTTTTGTACCTAATTTTGTACGCATGCGCCTCAAATACTTAAAAAATGCGACCCACTTTATTAGACATGTGCGTGGAACTTATATTGTACCAATGCGAGAATATTTGGGATTGATATCGCACAACCAGCGTGAATCACGAGTAGAGCAACAATGTCTCCTCTATCACATCAGCATAATTCTCGCTTACGTTAAGGTTGTACACTGGTATTGACTTTATTTGATGCAATCGATGAGGCTCTAATAATTGTTTGAAAGAATAAAAAAGATTATGCCAATTAATTATTAATTAGCTGTTTGTATTTACTAAAATGGTTTAAGATGTAAGGCTAGATACATTTAGATGCCAGGATATAATTCTTCTAATTAATTAGTAATTAAGGAACTGATGCTTCTTTTAATGAAATATATATACATATATATAACTAGCGCTAAAATATTTTTACCCTTATAAAATATGAAATGAACGTTTTATCCTCCTGTGACAAAAATGGGGTTGAAATGGCCCTTTTTATTTTTAAAGTGTGGATCAGTGCTTCATTTTATATATTTGAGTTGAATTTTATAGTATATAAAAAGAATGCCCTCATATATTTATCTACTTTGACTACATTCCTACTGTATAAATATTACCTATGAGATAGAGGAACTCCCCATGTATAAATGTTGCGTTTCTATATCCCTTTTTTGAAGGTTTTAGAGCTAGAGGAACTCCTCATGTATGAATGTTGCTTATAGCAAATTTATGGTGACAATTTTCTTTTTGGTGATATCCAAATCTTATTTTAATTATAATATAGTGTTGTTTCGCTTTTTGGCATTTTTTGGATTGATTTTTGGTTAGTTTTGGATTGGTTATTGGTTGGCTGGTTATGGATTGCTTTTAAATTGTTTTGGTTGGTTTTTTGTTGGTACTAATTAGATTTTGCATTACTTTTAGTTATTTGAAGATGATGGATAACAGGTTGGATTGCTACATCTTGGTGTAACTAACCCATTTTTGCTACTTTTCGAAAAATTATAAGCTTTTTACCGTACTTTTATTTTTCCAAAAGAGTGTTTACCTATTTCTGTTATATAAAAAAAGCATCATATATCCCCTTGTGCTGTATATTTTTTTGAAGCTATTTAAAGGTGAGGGATAATAGGTTAGATTGTTGCATTTTAGGGTAACTAACCTATTTTTGTTGTTTCCTGGAAAACTACAAGCCGTTTACCTCTTTTTTCTTTTTTATATGTTTTAGCCCATTCTGTTATATAAAGAAAGCATCGTACCCACCCCCTTTTCTAGAATAATATTAGTACAACTTCTCCTTTGAAGGTTTTGTCTTAAACTTACCACCACTCTATATTGCATCTACTTTCTAGAGTTTTTTCATATTTCAAATCAAGCATGGCGTGCTTTTGTGCTTCTTTCTTTTTATTCTTCACTTTCAAACTGAGGAAGACATTCAACATATTTCTATGGCTTCAAAGAAAGAAATAAAGAAGACTATGGAAATTGAGAAATCAAAACCAAAAATAAGGTTGAAAAAAATAATGGAGAGATAAAAGGATAATTTTAATTGGGAAAATGACCAAAAATTCATAAATATTTGTAACATAGCGCGTGAAAGTTACTTGGACCTTCAAGAAGTCGGAATAGTTCGTAAAAATAACACGAATAATTTTTCTAATCCATTCGCCCCCTCCACCAGTTTTTTCACCTGGGGTAAACCGCCACAAAACGGAGGGTTGAAAATTTTACCAAAAAAGCTAACATTCTAGATTGTCGGACTACACTGAGTCCTTTATACAGAATTTTTAGTAATTTCATATTGAACTTTCTCCATATTATAGGCATTCATCACCAAAAAAGTATATAATTGGCTTTGTTATATTAGCAGCCTAAATTTCATGCTATGCATGGTGTATTCATTTACATTATGTTTGATTTAAGAATTGGTTAAAAAAATAGAAAAAGCAAAGAAAAGCATTTCTCATTTCTTCATCGGTGAGGAAAACATTAAAAACAAAGAAAATTTGAGATAATAAATTTTTCCCTCAAAATGCAGAAAAAGATTTTTGACCGCTCTGTCATTCTCCTACACATTTATCATCCCTTTTCTCCACATTCCTCTCGTCATTATCTTCTTTAGCAATCAGACAAACTTAAAATGTTATAAATTTTTATTATATTTTTTCCTAAAATATTTTGCTTCCTTGTCCAAATATTTAAACTTAACATAATATCAATTTAATTAACTTAAAAAAATGTAAACGTACAACTTCTTTGTTACGCTTTACAAATCACACATTATAATTATTTTTTCATATTAATGAATACAATATTGTCATTTCTTGAAAAATATTATCTCAAGTACGGCTAAATGGCAGTGCCATGCTTATAACATCATACAATAAAAATATGCTAGTACATGAATTAAAATATTTTATATTTCATTTAGTTCTAGTTAAACTTTGAGTCAATGTAGGGTATAATTTTTTTTTTGTAAAATATAAATTATAATATAGTTACAGTGTGGTTGAAAAACATAAGGAAAGTAAAAGTATTGCATCAATTTTTGTGAAATATAATTTCTCAATAAGAACACATCAAATTAATTGAGGGTCGAAATGGATACTGATCTATTTTTTTTAATATTTAATGCATTTTTATTTTTAAAAAAATTAAAGGCTTTGTTTGGTTAGATTTTTATCACTTTTGGCAAAACATTTACGAGAATATATTTTTAGAATTAAACTTGGGGAATGTGCTAATTATTTATTTTTATTTTGAGAAAATATAAAAAATAATTTGTGAATGACATTGTTTGTGTGGGAATGTTCTGTGGGAGAAAAATTTTATTGTAAATGTCAAATTAATTACTTTTTAATTTGTTCGATTTTTAGGGTAAAATTATTTTTTTATAATACATTTATGCATATTTTCAATTGGATGATTGGCGTGTGTGTATATTTATTTATGTAATAATTGATATATGATTGTATGGAAATGATGTGTGAATAATTTAATTGTTAATTTAAATTGAAATATTTTTTTAAATTACCCTAACTATATTATATAATTTTTTTAATATTTTTTCCCTAAAGTTTTTTGTTTCCTTGTCAAATTATTTAAACTTAACATAATGTTAATTTAATTAAATTAAAAAAATGTAAATATACACCTTCTTTGTTATGCTTTACAAATAATATATTATAATTATTTTTTCATCTTAATCAATAAAATATTATCATTTCTTGAAAAATATTATCACAAGTAGCTAAATGGTAGTGCCATGCATGTAACATCATACAATAAAAATGTCCTAGTATATTAAGTAAAATTTTAATGTAAAATATTTTATATTTCATTTAGTTCTAGTTAAACTTTTGTGCCAATGTAGGGTATAATTTTAATTCTTTTTTGTAAAATATAAATTATAATATAATTATAGCGTAATTGTGAAACATAAGGAAAGTTAGAGCATTGCATCAATTATTGTGAAATATAATCTCTTTATAAGAACACATCAAATTAATTGAGGGTGATCCATTTTTTAATATTACTGCATTTTAAATTTTAAAAAAATTAAAGGCATTTGAGTGATTATGTTTTGATCATTTCTGGCAAAAAATTTAGGAGAATATATTTTGAGAATTAAACATGGGGAACGTGCCAATTATTTATTTTTATTTTGAGAAAATATAAAAAATAATTCGTGAATTAAATTGTTTGTGTGGAAACATTTTGCGGAAGACAAACTTTATTGTAAATGTCAAGTCAATTACTTTTTAATTTGTTCAATTTTTAGGGAAATTATTTTTTACAATGCATTTTTGAATTTTTACAATTGGATGATTGGTGTATATAGATTTATTTATGTAATGATTGATATATGATTGTATGGAAACAATGTCTAAATAATTTAATTGTTAATTTAAATTGAAATATTTTTTTAAATTACTCTAACTATATTATGTAATATTTGGAAGAAACTATTTGTAAATGTAAAAATGAAATAATACTATTATAATCGAAATCAATAACTAAATTACTAAAATTGAACTATTTATTAAATAGAAAATTAGTTTGAAAATTAAAACATCTTAAATAAAGTGCTAAACAATAAAATTTTAATATTTAGTGGATACTGATTATATAGTATTAAATAGATTAATTATTTCAAAGCTAATTAATGCTATTTAACGAGTCCAAATCAAATTTTAAAGAATGTATCAAGTTTTGCACTAAAAAATCTAAACTTAAGATTAATTAGTGGCTTGACTCCCATCTCTTTCTCTACATTGCATTGAAGAGTCAAAATATGGAGATAATTTGGGATGATTACCAAAATAATAATGCAACAGAATTATAATTATTATTTTTCATTGACTAATTCAATGAAGTGGTATCCAACAACAATGTACACTGTTTGATATTATCTAGATAATAACTGATATGGTCATACTCGTAGACGAGTCACTATCAATGTAAAATGGGCTTGAGATAAATTTTGACTAAACATCCAACCACCACAAATATGGTTTGGAATATAAAATTAAGGATGGGCTAAAAAGTTAGAACTAGTACAACTATATATATGTCGTTTGCTTTCTTTAATTTAATGCTAAAAAGCTAGAACTAGTACAACTATATATATATATATATATATTGTTTGCTTTCTTTTATTTAAATACCTACAATTCTCAAAAACATAGGCAAAAATTAAAAATCTTATTTCTAGTTATTTGTTACGATAAAACATTGTAATTGCACATGCATGTATATTACGAACATCACACCTCAAGCCCACAAGTCAATTAGAAGCGAAAATTACCTACAACATCACACCTAAAATGATATTCAATAAAAGCACATGAATTTTTTAACCAAAACTTAGATAGTAATCACTCTTTTTATATTTAATCATGTGGAACGGAGTATTACAATGAAATACAAAATTAAACACCTAACTTTCGGCCCTCATATTAAAGAGCCATTTCTTTGTACTTCCCATTGATAATAAGCATTAAAATGCCAGCTTGATCTTTTATTCTAATTGTTTACTCTATTTTCATTCAATATAACACATACACATCTAGGGTATAAAATACTTTCTTAAACATGGCGTTTGTGCTATTTATATATAGTTTGTGTGCACGTATATCATGAAATACAGAATAAAACAACATATTGTTTTATAATCCTTTCTCTGTTTTTATTGGAACTACACAAAAAGAACACATTACAGAAGCAAGCAACAATTTAAAATTGATGTTTGTGTTTCATCAGATATATATAAATCCATGTCAAGAGTAGATGGACGACATGTATAAAGCAAATGGAAGAATTCAACAGGCTATTAATATGATTCTTAGCCATCTCATCATAAATTATGGGCTATGTAATTTAGAAGACAATGTTCAAATTGCATCATCCATCATAGATTCATATTAGCATCTAATAAATTTCAAAGAACAGACTTTTGTTTTAAGGTGATCTAGCAGCTCACCAACTAAAGCACACATATTTTAAGGTGAAATACTTTAAAAAAATACTTCCAACTGAAGGAAAAAAAAATGAAAATGAATCCAAACATAGATAAGTACTCACTGGAGTCCATGAATTGGGATTCAAGGTCACCTGCGCAAATTTTACTGGTCCTGCGATCGGGATTCACATGTTTGCAATTACTACCATATAGAGAAGGGGAAAAAAATGACAGCTCAAATAATTGCATATAAATTTATATATTTGGACACGCAATTTGAAATTAATTTTATAGAATTATTGTATTGGATTAAAGGGGGGTCAACTAGACGTGTTAATGGATAGGGTATTTTCCTATTCAAACTCAATAATTCATATCTAAACCCATTCTTATTAAAAATAATACAATTAATTTGGGTAGCATTTATCCCTAAATTATCAACATTCCATGTGCCCAAAAATTACCCATTACCTATTACCATATATTCAAATATAACACATTAACCCAAAAATTATACATACCAAAATTAAATGTAACTAATGATAAATTTTTAATATATATAAAATTAAAAGTATTTATTATTCTTATTCTTTATATATAATATATATATATATATATTAACTATATACGTATATTTGCTTGAATATATTAAATCAGCTAACACTTTTTGAAAAAAAGAATGGAAAAAATAAAATTATAGAGAGAAAAAGAGTAATATATTTAAAGAAAAAATGAAATGCAAAGATTTAATAATTAAATGTAAATGATGTGTATATATTAACTTTTGTTTATTGACTACAACCAAAATGAAATATAAAGATTTACTCAATTAAATTTAATGACTAAGTTAAAAGTATATAAATTAAATTTAGGCAAATTTTTTGTATTGCATTTCAAATAATTTTTATAGCATATATTCACAAAATTAATCTATAGAAACTTATTCTAACAAGTTAGATACAATAGATTATTGATAGGTAAGATAGAACAAAATTAGGGTTTCACTGCTCTGAGGATTTTTTTTACTAAAATAAAATATAAAATATTATTATTTAGATAATTTAGAATGTGGAGTTAAATAGAATAATAGTCTATCCATTTTCAGGCCTACAATTTAAAACCAATTAGCTAAAAGTATCTGTAACGTTTTTATGTGGCATATGTGTAAACCCTCGGCATCCAGTCAACGAAGCATCAAATTTAACGTAGTCTCGCTTTGGACGACAGAGTTCAAGCAGCACATGTATGACAGTCTTAGGATGGGTACATCTCAATGAGGGCTATCAATTTACGCATGTCTTTCTTCTTAGGATTTTGATTCAATTATCTGAAAGTAAAATTTAATTTGAATTTTCAGCATACAAGTATTTATATTATAAAATTATAATTTTTTTATTAAATTTTCTAGTTTAAAATGAATTAATCATGTAAACTCTTGTAAATATAAATATTTACTGTTTACTTAGGAATAATTATAAAATTCATGATACACATGTGGTAATTATTTTGCATTATGATTGGGGTAACACAAAAAGGTGGAGGAAGTATATCTATCTGCAAAATTAACGCACTGTAAAAGAATGAACATCCCCATACATGTGGAATGAATTTTGGTAAACCTTGTAAATCTCTGTGTGTTTTATTTTGTATCTATTGGGTATTGATGTTGTCATTAACTTGAAAATTTTTTGTGAAAATCTCATATGCAAATTGCTTTCACTATATATCCAACATTTTCTGTATTACAAGAATAGCATTCAGGCTATATATTAAGTTGATAGGTTAATTTCTCATTTTACTAAAAATATATTTGACTTAATTTATTATTAAATATTAAGTTTAAAAGGTAGTGAAAATAAAAGTTTTTCCTTTCAAAATGAGATGTTGACATTTGAAAAATCATCTACGCTTAGAAAAACAGGATCACAGATTAGGCATATGTTTTCAAAGGATTAGTACTGTTTTCTCAAGATAGTACCCAAACACCCTCTTAGTTACCGGGTTTCGAGTTCAAAGCAAGTGGGCCTTGAAATCCTGAAAGATACTTGACGAGTGAACCACCATATGAACCTTGCAAGATAAGAAGAAAAAGAAAAATAAGAAGTGGGAAAGGAACCAAGAAAGAGTACTTTTTGTATGTCATTGTTGAAGCCAATGACAACCCAGTATGAAAAAGCTCTATTAAGATGAGGGATAGTAAAGCAAGAAAGAGAACATGTGAAGGAAAGAAAGAGGGATACTTATACAGTAACCAAGGAAGACCTGTGCTTTATTTTTTTATTTGAAATTTCGGTGGTGGAGATGGGTGGGAGAGCAACCGAATCGGATCGAGTCAAGTTTAACAAAGATTTTTTAGTTTAAGTTCAAACTTCAAATATATATATTAGACCTAAGTTCGAATTTGAGCTTGAGGACCCTAAAATTTTAAGCTCGAACTCCACTTGGTTTAGCTTGATTGGATAAAGTTCGAATTAACAAATAAGTTATAAATAAATACAAGTATGGACTCAGACTCTAACTCGAAATAAAAAATAATAATACAATATATTTATTAATAAAATGAAAAATAATATTTAATTGTACACTAAATCACAAGCCTTGAGTAAATTCAAACGGCTTTAGATTGGTTTAAATTAAAGCTCAAGTTCGATTTAAATTGACTTGAGCTCGATTTAATTGGACTCGAGTTTGAAACAGCTCGAACTCAACTCGTGAGGCTCACAAACTGGCATGATTCATTTGCGCTCTTAAAATTGGGAATACTTTTTAAAGAATATAGACATATTTACTGCCCTCATAGTTTTTCTCATTCTTATAAATGATAATAATTATACAATTAATTAAACTGATATATATATAACTTTCTTGTTCCAGCTAGTGCTAAATTTGATTATATTTATTCAGACCCATTTCTCTAAAAAAATATGATTGTTGGTAAAAAATTAAGGAGTTTAACATTCATTGTTGAATGAAGCAGAAGAATTGGTATTTTAACTCGATATTTCCTTAATAATTGCTTAGATAAGAAATAAATCAGTGATAACATATTCATTAGTAATCAATAATTATATATTAAAAATAAAATATTTTATCTTGTCATAATAATAGTCACCGAATTATACTTTAATTGTCACTATATATTAAAAATTAGTAATATATTTATAGTGAAAGTTTTTATTATTAATAGATTGTCCCTATACATGTGTTAGTAATTATTAATGATGATAATTTAAAACATTAATTTTTATATCTTCAAATTGATAATTTTTTAATAATTCTATTACTATCATTTAATAATTTATTTCTAATTTCCTTTTTTTTCTTGTTGTAGTGCCAAGAGAGATGTACTAAAACTAGCAGAAGAAAAAAAAATTCTTGCACAAGAATTACACAACCATGTATATAGGGATGAATTATAGCTACCACCCCTGAGGTTTGATATAATTATTAAAAAAATCTTTGCTTTTTTGAAAATTAGAAAAATCCCTCTAAAATGACAAACATAATTGTAATATGAATGGAATTTGTGAAATGTCTAAAATATCCCTAACAGAAAAGCAATTAAAAAATAAAAAGTGTTGAAAATAAATTTGATGGCTAAGTCCTAAATGCCCCTCCATGTATTGTGATAGATCAAAATTTTGAATTATGTTAAATAGTTATATCTCTAAACTAATTTATTTATGTAGTTAAATTTTTTTAATAATATTAAATAATAAATATACTTGTTAGTTGAGTTACACATAAATATTATTTATTCAAATAATTAATATAACTAAAATAATTAATAAAATTTAGTTAATATACATATTTAAAATAATTTACCCATATAATTAAATTTGTTTAATAATATATTATAAATATATTTATTAATTGAGTTACATATTAAATCCTATTAAACTAGTAAGCATATCTAAAATAATTTAGTTGAATTTAATTACAATATTTATTAAAATAATAATCAAATTTAAGATAAAAAGATTTTAAATAATTAATTTATTTATTCAAATAATTAATATATCTAAGATAATTAACAAAATTTAGTTAAATTTACTGATTAATTAAAAAATAAATAAAAAATTAAAAAATACATTAATTGAGAATAAATGAGTAAAACAATTTAAATATATATTCTTAATTAAATTGTTTACATGGAGAAAAGATAATTTTTTAAAATTTAATAGTATTATTTAATAAAAAAATAATAATTGTAAAATAAAGATATTTAAAATAATTAAATTAATATTTATTCAAATAGTAAATATATCGCAAATAATTTATGAAATTTAGTTAAAAATACAATCAATAAAAAGTAAATACGATATTAATTAGGAGTAAATAAGAATTTAAATATTTATTTTAAACTGAATTATTTATTAATTAAAAAATAACTTTTTTTTAAAAAAAAATAGATTCGCCCCTTCTCCTTCTCTTTCTTCCGCCGACCTGCCATGGCCGGCAGCATCCGCCCATGGTAGCCACGAAGTTGTCATGGGCAGCAAGAAGTTATCGGCTGCCTGGCGCTGCTGCTACCATGGCAGCAGCAGCAGCACTATGGCGGTCGCTTCCATGGCCAAATTTGGCCCTTCAGATCTGGTCGGGGTTGGGGCTAGGAAAGGGGGTTGAGGGTGTTGTTGTGTATGTATGTATATATATTTTTTTATTCAACATATATGTATAAATTATATTTTATATATATATGTGTGTGTTTATATGTATATAGATTTTTACATATATATTTTATTAAGATTTAGGGTATTTTTGTTAAGACTTTATGGTATTTTTGTATTTTATCCAATCAATTTATCAACCAAATTAGTTGAATGGTATTTACAGAATTTCACATGTAATTTTTAACAAAAAATTGAAGAAATTCTAATGATGATTAATGATTAGACTAAATTATTGGACGATGTCAAACTTTAAAGGCATTTTTATAATTTTCAAAAAATCGAAAATCTTTTCAAAATAAAACTAAATCTCAGGGCAATAGCCAAAATTCACCCTATATATAATCCGAAGTAAAGTTCTATTTTTGTACCTAATTTCGTACGCAAGCGCCTCGAATCCTTAAAAAATGTGACCCACTTTAATTAAACATGTTCGTTGAGCTGATATTGTACCAACGTGATAATATTTGAGATTGACACTGCACAACCAGCGTGAATCATGAGTTGAGCAACAACGTCAACTTTATCACATCAGCATAATTCTCGTTTATGTTAAGGTGGTATTCACTTTATTTGATGCAATCAATGAGGATCTAAATAATTGTTTCAAAGAATAAAAAAGATTATACCAATTAATTATTAATTAGCCGTTCGTATTTCCCAAAGTGTTTTAAGATGTAAAGCTAGATATATTTAGATGCTAGGATGTAGTTCTTCTAATTAATTTGTAATTAAGGAAGTGATGCTCTTTTTAATGAAATATATATAAAAAAAACTAGCGTTAAAATCTTTTTACTTGTTGTGAAATATGAAATGGACGATTTACCCTTTTGTGATAAAAAAAGGGTTGAAATGGCCCCTTATGTCTTTAAATTATGGATCACTACCTCCTGCCATACATTTGAGTTGAATTTTATAGTATATAGACAAAATGTGCTCATATATTTCTCTGCTTTGACTACATTCCTACTGCATGAGTGTTACACATGGGCTAGAGGAACTCCTCATGTATAAATGTTGCTTATAGCAAATTTATGGTGACAATTATTATTATTATTACTTTTTTTGGTGATATCTAAATCTTATTTTAGTTATAATATAGTGTTGTTTTGCTTCTTGGCAATTTTTGGATTGGTTTTTGGTTATAAGTTTTGGATTGGTTATTGGTTGGTTGGTTATGGATTACTTTTAGGTTGATATTGGTTGGTTTTTGGTCGGTTTTAGGTGGTTATTAGTTAGATTTTGGATTATTTTGAGCTATCTAAGGATTATGCATAATAGGTTGGATTGCTACATCTTGGTGTAACTGGCTCATTTTTACTGCTTTCTAGAAAATTATAAGCCTTTTACCTCACTAAAACGTTGTTTTGTTGTAGTATATAGTACTTATGTAGTGAGTTTGAAAGTTGCATATGTTAACTTATTTTTATTTTAACTCAGGATAATTGTCATCCATAAATATCCTGATTTTCAAGTCTAGTTGCAAATAATTTTTTTTTTCATGTTCTCATTATAGAGGCTAATATGAGATCCATCTTTTCAACATGGCTGCACATTCCATTAGCCTATACTCTGGACCAGTATGGCCTCTTCCCTTTATAGTTGCAAATGTCATGTTGTTGGCATAAGTCCTAGCAAACCTGCATACCCTAAAAACAATAATACGGATTAACTTTCTCAAATCTTTACAAAAATAACCACCAAGTAACAATGCTTGATTTGGAACCTACGTTGCGACTTGTCTTTCAATAATCCATTGTCTCCATTCATCTATGATAGGATAGTTTAGATAATTTATCCATGCTAGAGATGAAAGATACACTACAAGAAAAATTGCATTTAGTGGCATTAGAAAGTGTAACTTAAATAGTGTTATAGCAGCAATTTTATATTTAACAATGTTTTTTAAAAATGTTACTTGTAGCGGTGTAGCTAAAGGTGTAAATATCATTAATTTATTTCTATTGTGACATTAATAAAATGCAAGAAAAAATGTGTTAGATGGCACATTAAAATATCACAAAAAATGCATTACATAACATGCCAAAGTGCCATTAAGGAAAATTTTAAATGGCATGCCAATATGCCACTAAAAATGTATACAGTAACATATTAAAACGTCGCTAAAATTTCTTTTGATGACAAAATAATACACCATAAAAGTATAATAAATGACTTGTTAAAACATCAAAAAAATAATTTTAAATGACATGCTAACGTGCCATAAAAAATGCATATAGTGATGTTAAAATGCCACAAAAAATTCCTTTAGGTGACATAATAACATGCCATAAAAATTAATTAAATAATATTCAAAATTAAATGGCAAAAAAGATTCTTTTGAATGACACATTAAGCTACCAGCAATTGCCATATTATGAGACTCTAACATACTCCAATTGCTCTGTATAGGACTCGAGCCTGCGATATTTTACTTGAAAAGATATGAGTTTACTGTTAAACTACACATCAAATGTTCATTATAAATATTCACAAATGTTATTATATTCTCGCACTTTAAAAGCATGTTTTCTCAATTATTTAAATATATGCTCGAAATTGTTATATTAAATAATACATTTGAAAAGTTTGAGACATTAAATTTAGAGATAGAAAATATTCAAAAAAATAATCTATAGGTGAGGAGAAAAAATGGGCAAAAACTTGTATTTTTTATACTTCTTGAAAAATATGATTAATTTAGTCAATACATTAAAATTATATTTAAGTAGTTAATTTAATCAATGTACTATGATAAGATTTAAAATTCTATAGTTTACAAGTATTAAGAACTATATATAATTTATCTATTTTGGTGTGATATTTATTTCATGTTACACCGTAACTAAATTTTGAGTTATATTTTTCTTCTTTTTTTCTTTTAGAAAAAAGGTAGTATTGCTAGTTAAATGCTTTTAACACATAGTTGTGCCAGTAATTTCAATAAAATTATATTTTTATAATATTTATTAATCAATTACTATTAAGTAACACTATATTGTAAAACGACATTAAATTAGTGCTATTAAATAATTTACGGTACTTTTATAAGTGACACCATAAATAAATATGAGTAGCATTTTTGTAAAAAAAAAAAAAATCAGTGGCACTATTTAAATGCCTTACAAATATATTTATGTTGGTATTTTCAATAAAATGCCACTAATTTTTTTGTTACTTATTAATCAAATGCCACTCTATTTTGTACTACAATGACATTTTTCAACAATTGTCACTATATTATTCTTATATGTCATTACAATATCGAATGCCACTAAGTTAGTGACACTAAATATTTCATGGTATTTTTTTTAGATGCCACCCTAAATAAATGTGAGTGACATGTTTGTAAGAAAAATTAGTGGCGCTAGTTAGATGCCTTCAAATTATATTTTTGTTGGCATTTTCATCAAATGTCGCTATTTTATATGTCATTTAATAATCAAATGTCACTAAACATTTTATTATAGTGGCATTTTTTTATGACTATTACTATTTTATTTTTATGTGTCATACACTATAAATGCCACTAGTTTAGTGCCACTAAATACTTTGTGACATTTTTCTTCAAACAAAACTATATCTTCATATTAGTAGCATTTTTCTAAAAAAAATTACTAGCACTAGCTAAATGCCTTTAAAATAAATTTATCTTGGCATTTTTAATCAAATGTCACTATTTTCTTTGTCATTTAATAATTAAATGCCACAAAATATTAAATTATAGTGGCATTTTTTATAACTATCATTATAATACCTTTTTGTATCATTATATTATAAATGTCACCATATTAGTGCCACTAAATGTGAATTTTCTTGTAGTGATATGGGATTATGTGTCATGATCACCACTATATACACAAAAAAACAAAAGTGTCACTTACATAAAAGTGTTGTTATGTTTAAATGAGTTTATGTATTTGCCGTACCTATATATAAGAGACTTGTAGCTTTTAGTTCTGAGATTCGCATGATATGGCCTACTATCCCGAATTGTAGTAGTGTAAGGCAAACTAAAGTTGCACCCAGTCCATTTTGTTATATTATATATAGTAATTATCTTAATATTCTCACGATACATTGGCAATATATTCAACTTTTTTCTCCTATATTTTATTAAAATGTACCTTTTGGATATGGAGGACTTACTTGGACACTTGGAACATTAGCCCAAATTTCAATAAGCATTTTGTTTTCTTCCTAAGGAAGTAGTCGCAGATAAGGGGGACAACATTGAAATACACTATCATTTGTCAAATTAGATTACCAGCCGAGTTCTTGAGTTGCTTAGAGAAAAAAACAAAATTTTCAAATTCATATAATGGAAGTATAAGGTTAAAGACACTTTCCTCAAAATTGCTGCTTGCACAAATATCTAATTATGTTATTGGAGCTTACTCGACACTTTGGTATTAGAGGTTGTTTGTCGCCGTAGAGCTCTAGGTGTTTCTCTTCAAGAGATCTTCCAACTCCAGAATAATGATCGCACCTAAGTTCTAAAATTTGTGCTTGTTTCAAATTATCAACTAACTAAATAAAATCAAATTCCAAAAGAAAATAGAGTTCCTACCGGCGAATCCAGAAGTAAGATATTTGTTTCCTATCAATCATTACCATTCTATAGTTATTCAATTTGTTGGCACAGAACGAAAAAAATTTAAAAATGGGACAAACCTTACAAGACAAACGAAACAAAAATCATGTTTATTATATTTTCTGAATTTAGTTTCAGAAACTATTTCGAAAAAAAAAAACAACCTCTTTGTTTCTTTTTTAAAAATGTCCCAACTTATTTTTCAACCTACATATCCAAACTCTTTATATATATATATGTGTGTGTGTG
>JACGDI010005461.1:5834-27135 GCA_014898725.1 Jacaranda copaia | reverse complement strand
AATTCATTTTGCCACCCTATATTATTGGGATGGTATTAAATACCCTCTTCTACTATCAAAACCTTCAAACACCCCCTTGAACTCCTCACACCATTAGTGAAATAGTTGACAATACAAATGACTAATTTAACCTTAGAAAATAAGTAAATAACTAATTTAACCTTAGAAAATAAGTAAATAAACCATAAACCTAGGACGCATGGCTTTTTCTTTCTATTTAGATAAATTTACCCTTGGCATAAGTAATGGTCTAGAGGGGGAAAAAAGATACTAAAAACAAGTGCAATCTATAGCTTCTATTCTCAATCATGAGCGAAAATATCATTCCAAAACTCCCAAAAAAATTCCAACAAAAATTTAATGTTGAATACTTAAAAAGATATTGCATATCTATATGAGTAACAAACATGTCTACTTAATTGGTCAGTATATTCTCTACCTTAAAACTCCAGAACTTGGGGATATATATATTTTTAATTTGCTTATTTAGTTAGGTTTTCAAAAGTAATGATAGATTTTAAGAGAAATAGGGCATAATCCAACATATTATTATAGATTTTTTATGTCTCTAGAATAAATGCAGATTTTTTAAAATCTTTAGATTAGAAATTAAGAAATAGAATATACAATAGCCTCATGTGTTTCTTTTTACAACCAGTCTCATAAATAGTTAAATTTGGAAATAATAATTAAAAATTTATAAATTTATAAATAGTAGAATCACAAGCAGTAAAAAATTTACAAAACTTTACTCACATCCTAATCATAATAGGCAATAAATTTTCTTTCGAAATCATTTAGAATGCATGAAGTACATTGTAACACCTCTATATTCGAGATTTTTTAAAAATAAGGATTTAGAATTCAAGAAATTGGTTGGTTGGATTTTAGGACTCGAAAAAATAATTAAAAAGGGACTTAATTGCAAGAAAATTAAACATTTTGGGGTTAAATTGCAATTAGTCAAGACTTGAGTTGGACTATTTTTATAAGTTTAGGGGTTTTCATGGAATAAACCATGGGTTAAAGTGGTCAAAGTTAGGCGCTAACTAAGTCGGGGACTAAAATGAAAGGTTTGGAAACCTTAGAGGACCTAACTGAAGGCTAGGTCATAGTTTTGGGGGTGAAACTGTAATTTCTGAAAATTTAATTATATATAGCAGAATTGCCCCTTCGTTTCTTCATTTCTTCACCATGCACCATCGCACCTCTTCTCATGAGCAACACCTCTCTGATGACGCAAAACCTATCAAATTTGGTACCATTTCACTCTTCTCTTGACAAGGAATACAACCATACTATTGTCACCTAATACCACCCAACAAAATGGCTGAAAAATGCATTGAAAGTCATTACCGTGGTGGATCTTGGTGGTGTGACGTCTTCAGTGGCAAAAGCTGAAATCTTGGCCATGGGCTTTGAAGCCCTTAGCTCAGGGAACATTTTGGTATACTGGGCTTTGCATTTGGAGCACCAATGGCGGAGGAATTGGAGAAAAATTAACGCGGCGGAGGTGGTGGTGTTGTGGTGTTTTTAGGCCAATTGATTGTCAATTCAGCAGATAATTGTAAAATTGACTTGGTGATTTACTTAGTCGAGCTAAAAGGAGCATTTTGGTGATAGTTGTGTTAATTTTGGTGACTATGCATGGCGACGCTCTACGGTGCTGTAGTGGTTCCAAGATAGTTTTTCCAGCTCATTGTTGTGATCGTAATGGTGGTCTTGGTTTGCTACTTTGAGGTTTGGTTAAGCAAATTCTTGGGTAAAAATTGGTATTGAGCTTAGGGTCTCGTACTATTTCATTTATAATCATGTATATTACCAAGAGTGAGGATTTGAGGTATGATTGATATATATAAATTCCATGCATGGACTATTATATGGTTTAGTGGACCCAAATTTGAATAAAAATATAATGATTTTGGGTAATTAAGTTAATTGAATGATTGAAACCCTAACTTGTGGATTTTATGGAATTGGAGCCAAGTAATGATAATTGGACCGTTACTTTCAATTGGGTCGATTATGATGAATTGAGCTATTATTGCTAATTTAGGATAACGTTCTAAGAATAAATAAATAATTTAGCGCTCGATTGTACCTCATTACCAAAATTAATATGAACCTTATGATTATGTCTATTGTAATGGCTTAATTGACTGGTTCAGTATCGATAGTGCCGATAGAATCCTAAAATTTACTATGCTAAGCAAGAAATTAGTAATTTTAGATTGATGATGAGTATAAAAGTTATTATTTTGGTCAAATGAGGATTTTGACTATAATTATACTCTTTTTGGTTAGATGACGAGGAAATAGGTCTTGTGAACTAGTAAACTACTGACGATGATTGTAATTTCTGAGACTATGGAGGTGAGAGTCTACCACTTTGGCCTCAAATATAATTATCTATTGTTGTGATAACCCTTGTGAGGGTTTCTGTTTCTATTTCTATACCGTACTTGTTTTGATTGAAATATGAGAATTTTTTGAAATTTAATTGTTATCTGTTACTTAATATAAATGCCTCTGTGAAGGTATGTCTCATAAATTCCCATATTTGTTAGTATACATTGCTTGCTTTTGTTTCGGTGTCTAGAACCCTTATTCCATTAGTTGTTTTTTGTCCTTTGTACCCCACAGCCTTGCCGGCTATCCTCGTATAACTTGCTAGCTTCTTACACATCTATTATTTGTTAAAGAGATCTTGCTGATCTATTATTTTTTTGTGTTTACTAATGCCTTTGTGAAACTTAAATGGCCTTTCCAGCTAGTGTACATTGTTGTTTAAACTACGTACCTATTATATTCATACTGAATGTTTAAAGGTGAAACTCATATCTATTGGCATTCTATTATCCTAACCCATGGGAAGACATGGACAGTTACTAACCTATGGGAAGACATGGATGATTACTAACCCATGGGATGCCATGGGCGGATATCACCTAGAGGGATGCCTCGAGGGGAATTAGGCAGAGGGACTAGGTCTAAATGACGGTCGGGTGGAATGGACCAACGATTGTAGGTCTTATGGCTAGTACCCGCCTACGATCTTGATTTGTAGGTAGCTAGAGGTAGCAAATTGTGTGTGATAGGATTCGGCATGTGGTTGACCATGCCATATAAAAGGTTATTATATGCGGAGATATATGCTCAAGTAATGGAGCAATAATGAAATCCTATTCATACTATACCAATACTTGGGACTAGAAATTATGATTTGATCTGGGAGCAATAAGGTCGGAATGACCAACAGTCTATTGAACTTGATATCATCCATGCTATGTATTTTGTTGACTCATATTGGTTGACCATCCCGAAATGTTCATTGATTGTTGTATCCTCCTAATTTTCCTTTCAAACTTGTCATTTTCTTTTCCCTCACTAATTCTTTAGGACTTATCCTCCTATATTATTTTGATTTCTTTCAAATAGGTATAGATGGTGAACGAGGTCCTTAAGCTTGAATGCATTTTGTAATGTACTAGACTTTTGGTTGTATATATAGAACTCCATGTATGTTAAGTTGGTTTGAGATGTTGTGATATGTCATGAATGTTCATGAAGGCATGAGATTTGTATATATTTTGTTAATGTTATCTATTTGAATATTTTGCCGAGGGTGCAATAAGTTAAAATACTATGCCATTTTTGAAGAATTTGAAGAGAAATTTTTGTGGGCCTATTGCTTGCTACAGACGAAATATTAGGATTGAATTAGTGGTACCTCAACTTGGGTGCTGTCCCGAGAAGAGGTGCTACATACATATAGGTGTGGATTTATCACAATCACACCATGCTTCCTAAGTTTAAATGTATAAGTGCTTGAACCTTGGCAAATATCTTTGAAGATTTTACATTGGAATTGGAAGAATTGCTTGATGGTGTTGTGAATTTCGGCTAAGGAGGCAAGCATATGTGTAAAATTGAGAATTTTTTAGAAATAGAATGGATGAATTTTTTCTTTATTATATATATATTTTTAGAAAGTTTGATGCTCATGTTGCAAAAATGGTGTTGCATTATATAAATCTCGTAAGGCCAATTTGGGAATAAAAATTTGCAATGGTCATAAGGCCAAAAAAGGATCCAATTCTTTTGTTAATTAACTAATGGTGTGAGGGTTTTTTTTTTGGAGGGGGGGAGGGGGGGTTTGAAGATTTTAATAGTAGAAGAAGGTGTTTAACATCACCTTCATAGTCTTAGGGGACAAAATGAATTTAACCTTTTTTTTAAAAAGAATCTACAACTTGCTTTGAAAAAATAAGCTAGGTAATCATCTAAAACACTCTTCATTTTACCTCCTATAGATACAAACTAAACCTACCATGTGTTTTTAAACATACATTTTTTGGAATATATGAACTGTTTTTCAAAAATATTTCCAACTAAAAAAGATAAAAGTGACTCCAAAATAGATAGGTATTCACCTCTGTCGATGAATATGGATTTAAGGTCAATGTTGGCAAACCCCTAACATAAACACCGGTAAACATTATTGGTCCTGAGAGGTTCACAAATTAATCAGCAACTACTATATAAAGAACAAATGCAAAAATTGTGACAATTCAAGTAAGGGCTTATAAATTTATTTGGATAAAAAGTTCGAATATTTATAAGATTATTCTATTGAATTAAATGGGGCATGCTGTAAAAATATATATTAACAGTTTATGTGGTGTGGTATCTCGTTGCGATTCTAGATGGCGCAGTCATCCGTGAATCATCCCATTTGGTCCCATTTTAGTGATGGGCAACAAGACCCGAATTCAAGCAACATATTTTAAGTCTTCAATGGATCAAAAATTCAGACGGTACTGACAAGAATTCAATCAACCTATTAAGGTTGTTTCTTCTGTTGATGGCTCGGGAAGCCATAGAATAAGAACAGAATTTAGGCCACATATTAAGTTGATAGCTTAATTTACCATTTTATTTTTAAAAATAAACTGTTTGATTTGTTTATATTTATATATGAAAATAGATAGTACGAAAATAGAAGTTTAATTTCTCAAAATGATATGAGATAGAGAATATTTCAAAAAATATGTGTAGAAAGAAAACAGAATTGTAAATAATTACTGTCATCTCATTTTTCTCCTTTGAAGAAATAGTAACTTTGGAAATGATGTTGTTAGATTCTCAATGTTGCTGGGAAACTCATATATAATATCATTCTACACTTTAAATATTCATTTTTGAGTGCACATAGGGTGTATTTGATTCCCACGCACGTTGTTTAACTAATTGAATGGCCGTTAGCTTCCATCAACAAAACTGATGACCTTATATGAAATTTTAAAACTGCCCTTGGATTACTATTTAGCTAATTTATTGAAACAAAAATACCCTTAAATCTATTTGTAATGCTACTGAACTTTTTAGGGATTATTTGATACATCTTGTATATATAACTATTGCAATTGGCAAATTGAGAAATTTTTTAATAATTTTAAATTATATATTCTATAATTTTAAAATAATAAATACATCTAGAATAATTTAATTAAATCTAGTTTATTTATTTATTTATTAATTTAGATAAAAATTAAAAATTAAAAATAAAATCTTAACTTATCATCTAGCTATATAATTTTAATAATTTTAAGTTATATACTCAAAAATATTAAAATAAGTCTATTTAAAATAGTTTAATTTAATTTATTTAATAATTCAAAACTATATAAGTAAAAGTTAAAAAAATAAAAATCTAAATCTATCATTTTAGACAACATAATTTTAACAATTTTAAATTATATACTTACTAATATTAAAATAACAAACATATTCAAAATAATTTCACTAAATTTATTTACTAATTAAAAAATAAATAAATAATTTAAATAATAATAAGAAAAAAGTGGGCTTGGTCACCAGCTAGCACTACAAGAAATTGTGAAATTAGCAACAATTGTTTTAGGTTCGATATCATTTTCATTGTAGTTAGTTAAGGTTTCACAATGAAAAATAGCATTTGCTGTTAAAGGATGGATACTTCAAATTTTTTTAAGAACAAAAAACATGTATTGTTGCCAAAATATACATTTTGCCTCTGTCCATCATTAGCAAAATTTATTTGGCAACAATTTTGAAAAATTGCAACAATATAACTTGTCGCGAAAGGATAATTCTTTTAGGAACGACATGGAATTGTAACAAGATTATTGGAATTCAGTGACAAAATATATTGTGTTTTGTAAGTACTCAAAAGGCAATAGAATATTTGTTGAGAAAGCTTAATAAATTAGCAACAAAATATAAACATACTAGAATATATGGATTTCTAGAACAAAATATTTTTGTAAACTTTGCATATTTTTAGGCAACATAATCTATTGTTGCAAATGCTTTTATATAAAAGGCTACAAAATTTAATTGTACCCAAACAGTGGAAGTTTTGCAATAAAATAATTTGTAGCCATTTTATCATTTTAGGCAACAAAATATTTTGTTGTAAATGTTTCAACAATTAGGAACAAAATTTATCGTTGGAAAATTATTGGGCACTTTTAACCACAAAATATTTAGTAGTAAATGTTTTAATACTTTTGAGAATGAAATATGTCGTTGTAAATTAATGAGTAGCTTTAGGTATAATTTTTTTCATTGTAAATATTGAATACTTTTAGGTACAAAATAATTCGTTGCAAATTATTGAGTGGAGTTGGGCACTAAATATTATGTTGTAAATTGTTAAGTACTTTTGTTCATGAAATATTTCGTTGTCATTGTGCTTTTTTATACAACAAAATAACAAAATTATCACTTTGTAAATTGGATAAAACTAATATTAGTCCCATCCCAAAGTTAAGTATATATATTTTAGAATTTAATTAAATAACATTAAATATCATAAAATATTAATATTGAATTATTATAGCACTAAAATTATATATATAAATATATATAAAAAATCAAATATCACATTCAAACATTAAAAAATTTCATTGTGCAAAAAAATCTAGAAATTTAGAATGAGAAAATAATAAATAAAATTATATATTTAAGTTTAATATTAAAATATGTAAAAATCTTTTCAATAGAAAACAATTGATGGGTTTTTTCTTTTTCTAATTTGGATCATAAGAGAATATAATAATGTAGAAAAAAATCCATCTATAATGTGTGAATATATATATATATATATATATATATATCTAGTAGTTATATTAAATCTGGTTAGATCAATCAGTATCATTTCACATTAGCTTGCAAATCTTGAAATGGGACATATTAGTTTTGATTTGCATTAATTATTAGAACAATCACAAACAAAGTATTCTATTTTTTATATAACTTTAATCTATTTATTTTACATTTATTATAGTTCAATTTGTGTTTGATGATGACCAATGAATTTGCTAATTGTGCATTCTATTAATATAACAAAGACATGCTAAACAGGGCCTGATTTGATAAGAAAAATTCAAATTGCGACATTTTGATTCTTACAAATTTATTAAATAATTTATTATTTTATTCCTGAATATTTGAAGGGATGTAAATTATCAAAAAGTATGAAAGAAGTAGATTAGGTAAGACATTACGTACTTGCACTTAAGTAGCAAATATGGTAATACTCAAATTTGATAAAGAGATCAAATTAAATCAAAATTGAAAATTTAATACGCATGAAAATGAAACCCAAAAATTTGGCAATCTCTTTAACTCTTATGTATATTTTATATTTAGTTACATATAATTTTTATGGATATTATTTAATTTTATAATTTATATATGTTTCTTAAAGTATGAAAACAAAAAATTAGCAAATAGAACATATAAGTATGGTTTATTATTTAATTTTTACATTTGATCAGTATTGAATGGAATTAATTGATTGAAATTGTTAAAACAATACTTTTAAAATTTTTAAAACATTTTGAATAAAAATAATAATAAAAAAAGAACATGTGAAGGCTACTCCTGCCAAAACCCCCCAAATTTGGTGCTACCTATCCACTCTTCTTCCCACCACCAAAACTACTCACCACACACAAACACAAAATAGCACAGACATGCACAGTCACGCACACAAACACACATACATAGTGGAATCTCACACGCAAGCAATACATATCCATTGCTCACATTCTTTTCCACTTGCAAGTTACAAGTTTTTTTTTATTATTTATGTTTATATCTTGCTTGTGTAAATTATATTGTTAATTTTGGTTATATAATTGTGGTTTTCTTCCTAATTTTCAGATAAACCTGAGTTGCAGAGTTAAAATTGCTTGGGACTTTGGAAATCCATCTACGTGTCAACTTAAGGTTCTTTTAATTTAATTGGATTCTTAGTTCTATCTCAATTGCTTTTCTGTTATTCTTAAATTATATTATTTAATTAATCAACTTGAGAACCATAAGTCTAGATATCAAATTGTTAAGCTTTTCTTTGCTAGAATATGTGATTCATTTAAAGAGTTGTTGTTGTGGCCTAATTAATTTAAGAGTTAGCTGTAGAGATTGAAAACTATTCTTCTTGTTATTAATACATAGCTCGATATTTTAATTTTTATTCTATTTTTAGATATAAAATATGCACAATCACATATGTGGAGGCCAAAACTTGAAAATTTTCTATTTCACTGTTGATTTGCTACGTTTCAACATAAAATTAAGTAGCTGCATTGTTGGTCCTGCATTCTGCATTTTAGCCCCATCAATGCAGCAAAATAGGACCGTATTTCAGCCTCTACAAAGGCTGAAAATGCAGCAGAAACATCAAAATAAAGGGGCTGCATGATAATGCCGCAGAAATTGCTGCAAAAAAGTGGAACTAGAATATGTCAACATTAGAGGACAGTTGAAATGATCACCCTCTTACAAAATTGTGTATAAACATGTAATGAGTATTTTTCTTTATTTTATTTTCATAATAAGTAGCACTAGCATTTTGTCAATGATTGAATACTATTGTTTTTTTTTTTTTTTTTTTTTTTTTTTTTTTTTTTTTTTTTTGCATTTTAAGATATTTATGCTGATGGCGAATTTATCATATCCCTCCATCTCTCTTACAATTGTCTCTTGTGATATGATAGCAAGAACGAATTGAAAAATGGTTAATATGGTTTGCAATTGTGGTAATGCATCATCGAACAAGGCTCCAAGTCCATCTGTTTTATTAGCTATGTCATCACCTCTTCAAAGATCATCAACTCCCTCAGAACAAGATGTTGTTATCAACAAAACTCTGGTAGTAGCACAGGTGGTATTTATAAGAAACAATGATAGTTTTCAAGTACAAATTTACACTTACTTCAAATAATCTACATAACTTTTTGTTAATGTAGCTTCTAATATAAATAAAAATGTTCAAGGACACACTCGAGGAATAGCTCTTTGCAAGCTAAACAAAAAGAATAAACAAAAGTTAGTAATCCATGTTGATCCTATACAAGGGAGGCCGAATGATAGTGTTGAGTTTGCAAAGTTATCTAGTGAGCTTGGACAAGTATCTCAAGAGTCAATGTCAGTTCCTAATAAGTGGAAGAATCTTAAGGACTCTAACTTGATGATGGCTTTTGATCAACTTGATGTTAGTATATTACATTTATGTTTATTAGTTTATATTAATTTCATTACATTTATTTTATTATAGTGCTTATGTTATTATTTTAAGTTGATATTATTTCATCTCTTGTTATTGTAGATGAATTTGACCATTGATAATCCAATTCAAGAGACAATAGAAGATGTGTTGGAAATATTGAAGCATCAAAGTAGACACCACGTCATAATTTGAATAAACATTTTAAGAAGTTCTCTTCAGTGGAGGAAGCTATACAACACAAGCCGTCTTATGGAGGATTAACTCAAGAAGATTGGGAATTATTGTGCACTACTCTTTTCAGTGATCCTAAATATCAGGTTTGTTTTTTTCTTAATGAAAATACAACTTTTAGTATTAATATGCTTTTCATAATTAGTAAAATAAATTTTGTAGGAGAGATGCAAACAAATCAAACACATAGATCAATGATGAAGGCAAACCATAACCAAGGCTCCAGATCTTTTGTTGTAGCTTGTCATATGCTTGTAAGTTTGTTTTATGTTTATTAATAATGTAGTATATTTATGGAGAAAAACTTTTTCTATATAATAAAATCTCATCTTGACAGAGTGAAGAACCAGAATTTGATGGTGAGGAGGTTGATAGTATTCAATTTTATAAACATAGTCACTATACTAAAGGAAAAAGACGGGTTACTCCAGAATGTGAAGAAAATTGTATAAGTTAACCTATTAATTTGCTAAATGCATTGGGTGCTTTTTGATTATTATGTATGTTTGGATGTTTTTCAAATATTTAAGTACTTGGTATATTTATTTCCTGATATTTTGTATTGGAATTATAGATAGAAATGGAACGTCGCAGAATTGATGCTAAAGCGTTGGGTGAGAAAGTCGATATTGATGAAATTGCTTATAGTGTTCTTAGAAAGAAATCTTCTTACATTGTTGGGCTTGGATATGGTCCAAAACCAATAAAATCTACCTCAAGTTCTACTATCAAGATGCTTCAAGAAGCGCTAAAGGAGAAAGAAAGGGAAAACATTGTGCTTAAGGAAGAAGTAAGCACAATGAAAATGACACTTGAAGAACATGGTCATCTCCCTCAGAGGTTGTTGGAGTCTCAACAACCTACAACTAGCTCTAACTAAATTTTATATTTTTTGCAACAAAATGTTATTTAGTAAAACATAAAATTTCTTGTAGTGTAGTGGCCGTGGACAAAATTTAACATCTGGGCGGCTACCAGCCGCTGGTCATGGTCTACCGCCTGGCCTCGGTGGCTAGGTTTGGGCGCATGGGGTAGGGATTATACATATATACATACGTACATGTGCATGCATTTGTATTTATATATGTATGTATTTATGTATGATACATTTATATTTGTATAATAAGGTAATGTACATAAATATATCAATATTTGTTAATCTTTTTAATAGGACTGTTGTGTCATTTCAGTTCATGTTTTTCAATTTTTTTTCTTTTGTTATTTAGTTAAGGTTAATTTGGAGCTTTCACATTTTCCATCTACTTTAATTGTTAATCGTTTGCCTTAGGAGAATATATTATTTTAAGATATTTATGGGTTTTTTTTTATTTAAAATAGGCCGAAGCTAAGTCATTAACCTTTAAAAAGTATGATCATAATCAGAGAAAAGAAAAGTATGTCTTCAAACAGTCCAAAGGCTTTGTTGTTCTCTGGAAACATTTCTAACCATGAGAATTAAACTCAATCTCCCAACACTTTCCCAAAGGCCACTTCAAAAATCCATACTTTCTCTCCTCAAATTTTCCCTAGAAGATTAATCATTACATATATGCACCGGTTAGAAATATGCATACAAAAAAATTAATGTGAAAACATATTTTTAACTAACTAACCCTACAAAACTTTAACTAACTTAATGTTGGAAAGTGTCTTCTCCCAAAATAAAATCAAATTTATTATTTTTAATCATGTAAAAATAAATTTAAACATTCGTGATATTTCCCAACACACTCTTTGCAATACGATCTCCAAGGATATTTGCTCCAAAAGACCAAAGCAATACCAAATATATAAAGCCAAAAAGTATATATAAAACACAGTGTCAAGAATATGGTTTATGCCAATGATTGGTAGCTAGTCAAGTAGCGACACTCGGATTGCAAATGAATAATTGCACCCTTGTAGGCAATAAAAAGATACAGCAAATTGTCATTGTTGTCCTTCAATTTGTTTGAAAAAGGAAACACATATAGGCCCAAAGACAATTTTGCTGCAAGGACAGGATAGTCATCTATGTAATAGTGCTGAGTATCGAACAATAGTAGTAGATTGTGCAAGATTTATATAGTACGTAGTTAATTTATATATGTAATTTCTACTATTAAATGGATCAATAAATTTATAATATCTACAATTTTCACCGCTAGTACAATGTCCATTATTAACACAATTCCATATCAAACTAGGCTCTACCCAATTTTGTCCTTTACATTTCACATAATGGCGTGACTGATCTGTGATCTGTGATGTTATTAACACGAGAAACATGTGGGCGAGGTCCAACGATGTGCATTCTTACGCTACCCATCAAGAAGAAAACACGTTTACTTAATTTATCACAAATTGATAATTTTACTGTAACTAAAATCATACTCATTTTGTTCAATACAACAAAAACCCAAAAACTATCCAAAAATCAAAAAAATTGTGTTGACTATTTAATTATTGATCAATTATATTTAATAAGACTGCTTTTAAGATATGTAAATTTTAGAAGACAATAAAAAAATAAGAGTATTCCTAGTAGTTCAATTAGTAGTTGAAGGACAAAATGGTACTTTTAATGACATGTAAAATATGACTGACTCTTAGAATGAATTCTTTATCTAATATTTTTCTTTATGGTACCTATGATCAAGAATTAACAACCTTATGCCATATGTAGCTATCAACAAGAAACACATTATATTTTACTTTAACACAAAGTAATAATTTTACTTGAATCAAAATTATATTCAGTTTGTTTAATACAACAAAAACTCAAATAACTATTTAATAAATGAGAAAATTTGTGGTGCTGATTAATTAGTTATTTATCAATTATAGTACGATTGCTTTTAAGATAAATAAATCTTAGAATGTACGCATTAAGAAAATAAGAATAATTCTACTTGTTCAATTAGCTAGTACTGCTAGGAGGATAAAACGGTACTTCCACGTGATGCTGCTCAAAAATAGAGCTGGTAAAATTCTTTTCAAAAAATGAAAGGTGTCTGTTCGTGTTCTCAAGAATGCACACAAAGATATTTACTCCTTTCGAGAGCTCTAGTACTCTGAGAAAGTTCGCAAATAATTAATTGTTTCCCATTTCTTTTTGAGACTAGGTTTTTATAGATTTTAGTCTTGTGCATAGATCCATTAGGGTTTCTCTACCCTTTGTATGGACTTCACTTGTTTTTTGATTTTTTTGCCCATTCCTTAATTAATTATTTTTAGGATTCATTTACTATTTTTAACCAAATTATAAAAATACCCTAACATCCAATTTTATCACATCACCATGAAATATAAAATATTACAACTTTTAGGTTGTATTCTCTATCCAATAAATTTTGCAGTTTTATACAAGACTCTTTCTACATTATGGCCCTCAGCACTATCGGGAAAAATAAAAAACAGTTCAGATAATACATATAGTTATATATAAATATATATATATATATACTAACATATGCCCAATAAGATACATCGAAAATAGTTATATGATTGAAATAATTTATTTTATAATAATATTTATTTTACTTCTTGTGATTAAACTATGAATTATAATAAAATAATATGAATATTTCAATTAATTATATTATGTGTGTAATGACCAAAAAAAATTCTTCAACCCTCAAATAAAATTTTACTTATTCAAAAAAATATTTTTCTATAAAGAAAATCCTTAATTTTCCTTATTTTTGGAAATTTTAGAATTTTTATGCTTTATTTATCTAATTTCTAACATTTTTCCTCTTCTCATTTAATTTCTAAAATTTTTCTATTTAAAGAATGCATTTTCAAAAAAAGCAAAACATTTTACATCAAAAAAAGAATTCCTTTTGAAAATTTTGGTACTCTATAATATTCTTTCTATAAAATATAATAATTTACTCCATTTTAGGATTTCTGGAAATTATTACACTTATTTACAAGACTTATAAAAATATTTTCTTTGAGTTTTTAATTTTTGTAAACTTTCTAAAATATTTCCTCATTTAAATACCTTTTGCAAATTCAAGGAAAAATACAAGATTTCTTATTTTAACATATTTTATGAATTTTAGCAGTTTTACACCTATTTATACGATTTCCTCAAAATTTTGATTTTTCTAAAAATATTATCTAAACTTTCCTTCTTAAAACTATTAAATAAAATAAATACAATAAAAATTTACTCTAAATACCCTAAAAGTTGGACATGAATACCATTCAAGAACAAAGAAATTAATTTTTATTCTATAATATTTCATGTGGAATTCTCCACAAAATTCCCTAAAAAATTGTTTCACACATGGCCCCTAAAATGTAAGAATATTATTAGTGGGTTTGGCATTTAGTAAATAAATTTACTATTCACCAACCACATGGCATTTTTCCATTTAAATATCATAAATATCAAAGAAAATAATAACAATAATTATTATTAATAATAATCATCATCAATTTGGAAAATCAGAGGAAATCCCCCTTAGGTCTAATTGGAAGAATTTTACATGGCCAAGCCAATAATCTACTTGCACACCTCATAAATGCTACTTTAGCCCCTAGGACCTAGTCATTAATATTAAGTTAGCCCCTAAAACTAACTTTTTTTTTTTAACAAAAATGCCCTCGAATCAAATCTATAAATGGCTAACCAAGCCCATAAATATTCTTCAACACATACAACACACATTTTCTCTACACACACCAAACACACACATACATAAGAAACATATTTTAGCCCATAAAATCACCATAAAATCTCCAAGAAAATCGAACTAGGGCTGGTGAAGTAAAGAGGAAAGAAATTGAGCCAAATATTATCGATAAAAGCTTGGGAATTTAGTTAAGGTTTATAACTTTTCCTACTATCTTTCTTGCTATGTTCCTTGATTCTTGAGAATTATTTTTGGTTCTTGAATCATGCTATCTACTATTCTATTTTTGGATTTTAAATCAAAATTATTTTCAAAATATACCGAATTTTAAATTTTACCGTAACATTTCTCTAAAGTTTAGAAAAACCTATACTCTTCAACTTTAACCTAAAAGCTTTGTTTCAATCATATTTCTTGTTCTATTCTTTGCTCCTTGTTCTATCTATTGTTATGGCCATGAAATCATATTGTTGGATTCATTCTATCATTCTTGATGAATATCAACATGTTCATTAAAAATAAAGAAATGTTCAATGACAATATTGATTGCAATTATTGTCTCATCAAAACCTAAAAGTTCATGAATGTTGGGCCCTAGAATTATTCGATATGAGAGCTTGGCGAGATTGGGTAGATGGTAAACTTGTGCCAAATTATTCCTATTGTTGGTTGGTCTTGCGATTGTCTAGAGGTTTGGCATCCTAACAAACCAATTTGCAATACGCGGTCAACCATGTCACCATTGTTCCCCCCTCGTGTGGCCACTCGAGGTTGACATTGGGGAGGCACAAAGGTGAATTAATGTTGAAGATTATGGGAGATACTAGTTCAGCCATAATTCATGATTCATATTCTTGCTCCTTATTGATTCCATAATTGCTTGATTTCTCCCTCTTCGGTTATAAATTTTGCTAAGTTCTATGAACATACGTTTTCTCCCAAAAAATTATTTGCAAGAGAAGAAAGATAGATAAGAGTTTGGTTTTCTTTTCCTTGCTAACTTAAGTTTATTTTGTTTACTTTCTTGTATACATTGAAGCTTGTGTTTTGAAAGATTTCTCAATAAAGATGTTTGTTTGTATATCTTGTGAGATGATATCATTTTCATAATGTCTCGATCTGGGAGCAAAAGCTCTTATTTTGAGGTGCCATAGAGTGGTATTAGAGCCCTATTTTTGAAAACCAATGCCTTAGTAATAACTAGTAGACTAACTTGGTTTACAATGGGTTAAATGGATAAGGAAAAGGGAAAACTTGGGGGGACATGTTCACTAGTTCTAGTAGTGTTATGAGTCCATTACAACCTGGATAGGATTATGAGGTTGAATTAGTTGCTAAGGACCAAAAAATTGCAGCCAAGGACTCAGAGATTGTGTAGTGGCAGCAAATTTATTAGGAACACGTATTTTAGCATTAAGACTACGAAGTAAAATCCTAAAGGGAAATTCCTTGTTTGATGACAAAATATCATGACTGTCTCATGGAGTTCCAAGCCCAGGCGATCTAGGATTTCTGTTATATTATGCATTTAGTTCATAAGAACTGGGAACGACATGAGCAGTCGATGAAGTAGGTAGTTAATTGATTTAGAGAAATGGAGCAAATGGCATAAGGACGCTTAAATACAAGTTTTGGAAATTTGGCAGATTTATCTCAAGGCTTGAAAGTGTCTAGGATTTTTTAGGAAAATCCTAATATTATAGGACCAAATTTAGGGGGTGAAATGTTTATACAGTTGGAGATAGTGGGCCTTGAAGAAATGCACAAGCAAAATAAAGAGACAGTGGCCCCAGAGCCCTTAAGAAAGCCTAGATTAGAGTGATTCCTCCTGGACCACCTATACGAATAAGTGAAAATGACCTAATAGTACGAATGGCCCAACAAGCTAGGGTCGAAGACGAAGAAGAGCCTGAAGAATATCTAAATACTATTCCCCATCATAATAAGAATTAAAATGTGTACCTAGGAACGTTTAGAAATAGGTAAAAGTAGTTGGAAATAGTCTAATGAAGAATGATTAATTAAGTTATTTTGAGAAACTAACTTTTGCTTGCAGATAATGTATGTTACTCATTTTTGTATTTTATAGCTTTGTGAACTAATGAAAGGATATGGTTTGGAAACCATGAATTCAGATTATCATGATTCCAAAGAAAAATCTTGCACAAGAAAGTCAATCGAGGAGATATTGACGCCCTGAAATGGAAGATCCCAATAGAAACAATAATGTAACTAATGGAAATAATGAAGCACCAAGTATACCAAGGGAAAATATGTTGCCAGCAAATGTGCCAAGTGCTGAGCAAATATTCACCATGTGGCGACAATTTACGAAACTTTCTTAGCATCAAATTAATGATGGAAATTTTGGAAAAATTGAATTAGAGGATAGAATACTAACAAGAATTCTTTGCTTTAATCCCTCAAAATTTAGGGGAGACTTGGATGATCAAAAAGCTAAACTATGGCTACAGGAAATCAAGAAAATATATCAAGTTTTCGATTATCCTGAAAGACAACAAGTAAAAAATGCTGCCTTTCTTTCAGTAGATGTGGCATATCTTTGGTAAAAAGTAGTGGAAAGAGAGTGGATCGATGGCAGGGTCAAATGGACGTGGGAAAACTATAAAGAGAAATTTTTGCAAAAGTTTATCCTACAAATCACACAAGATGCTCTAGAAAGAGAATTTATGACTTTAATTCAAGGAGCTAAAATAGTGGCGTACTATGAAGCCAACTAGAATAGATTAATTCGGTATGCTCCACAAGTCCTTGTCAATAAAAGGAAGCAAATGAGGAAATTTGTGGAAGGTCTAAAACTAGAGTTACAATGTACTCAAATTTCTTGTGACCTCCAAAATTATAATCGAGCAGTAGAAAAGACCCTAAAAATTGAAGATGAATTCAAAGAACTTCAAAAATTAGATGATAAATGGGAAAATGGCCAGGTCATGGGGCAAGTGAGTTCCTAAAAATCTTCACAAGAAAGAAAATTAATTGGAGCTTCTGTAAATTTTAAGGGTAAGACTTCTCAGGTTGCACCGATGAATGAGAGACATAAGTGTAATTACTGTGGGAAACTTTCCCACACTGAAAATTAGTGTTGGATGAAATAAAAAGAAATGTTTAATTTGTGGAGATTCCCAACACATGATCGAAACTTGCGTTAAGAATCGCAATCTTGCTGTTAATTTGAAGCCATCTAAGCAACAACAAAATGAATCGGGAAAGAGACCTCCTACAAAGACAAGAGCTTATGCCTTTATTTGTGCAAAAAATTCAAAAGCCGAGGATGTGGTAAAAGGCACGACCCTAATCTATAACTTTACCTGCAAAGTTTTATTTGATCCTGGTGCGGCTCATTTGTTTATATTAAATACATGCATTTCTAAAATAGGATTGAATTCTAAAATTTTGAATTTTCCTTATGAAGTATGCTTGCCTATGGGAGTGGGAATTACAACCTATGTCAGATACGAAAATTGTCCTATAATTATAGAAAATAAGGAATATCTTTCGAACCTTCTAGAATTACCAATCCAAGAATATGATCTCATTCTGAGAATGGATTGATTGTATAGTCATCAAGCAATAGTAGATTATTTTGCCAAAACTATCAAATTGAGCAATGCCATGAAAAATCTAGAAAAGAAAATTTTAAATTGTGTAAAATCGGTCTTTATTTCTTCAACAAGAGCTAAGAAGGTTTTAAGAAAAGGAGGACAAGGATTTTTGGCTTACTTGATAAATAAGCCATACGATAAGTTGAAAATGGAAGATGTAAAGATGGTTAAAGAATTTCTAGAAGTATTCCCTAAAGCATTAAATTCATTACCCCTAGATCGGGAAATAGAATTTGTGATTGAAACTTATTCTAAAGTGAAAACATTCTCAAAGACATCATATAGAATGGCCCTAGCAGAAGTAAAGGAATTAAAAGAACAATTACAAGAGCTTTTGAATAAAAAGTTCATACAGCCAAGTACTTCGTGGTGGGGAGCACCTATGTTGTTTGTAAAGAAAAAGGATGGTTTATTAAGGATGTGCATTGATTATCAAGAATTAAATAAAATGACCATAAAAAATAAGTATCCATTGCCACACATTGAGGAGTTATTTGAACACCTATGAGACTTAGTAGTGTACTCTAAGTTGGACTTACGACAAGGGTATTATCAGCTAAAAATATGGGAATATGATATTCCTAAGACAATATTTAATTCTCGATATGGGCATTTCAAATTTGTAGTAATACCTTTTGGATGACAAATGCACCGGCTGCTTTTATGAATTTAATGCATTGGGTGGCTGTACCTAGATTGTTTTGTAGAAATCTTCATTAATGATATTTTGGTATATTCCAAAACCAAAGAAGAACATGAGAGACACTTAAGGATAGTGCTCCAAACTCCTAAAGATCACCATATTATATGCCAAATTTAGTAAATATGAGTTTTGGTTGGAAAGGGTTACTTTTCTAGGTTATATAATTTCTCGAAATGGTCTTGAAAAGGATCATGAGAAAATAGAAGCAATAGTTAATTAGAAAAGGTTGGAAAATGTTACTCAAGTAAGAAGTTTTTTGGGGTTAGCTGGATATTATTGAAAATTAATCTAGAATTTCCCCAAAATAGCAGGACCCTTTACAAAACTAATTCAGAAGGAGCAATGCTTTAAATGGGACAAACATTGTGAACAAAGTTTTGTAGAACTAAAGAAAAGGTTAACTTCAACACCTATTTTGGAACTATTAGATGATTCAAGTAAATACACTGTATACACTAACGCATCAAAAGAAGGGTTGGGGTGCATATTAATGCAAAATGAGCAAATAATTGCATATGCATCCAAAAAACTTAAACCCCATGAACAAAATTATCCAACTCATGATTTAGAATTAGTAGTTGTAGTTTTTGCCTTGGCTAAATGGCAACAATATATATATGGCACTAAAATAGAAGTTTATATTGATCATAAAAGTCTCAAATATATTTTCAGCCAAAAATACTTAAATTTGAGACGAAGGTGGATGGAATTTCTTCAAGATTACAACTTTATGATTATTTATTATCCTGTGATAGCCAATTTGGTAGCAGATGCCTTAAGTTAAAAAGTGAGGATAGTAGGAATAATCCTACAACCAGATATGTAACAAGCTACTCAAGGTGCCCAAGATAGAGAGGAATGGGTTTGAAAAATAAAAATAAATCCTAAAAGAAGTTTTGAATTCTAAATTGACAATAATGAAATATTAAGATTTAAAGGGCGAATATATGTGCCCAAAGAAATTTGGGAGAAAGTATTATTTGAAGCTCATAATACAAAATACATAGTACATCTAGGGGGAGCAAAGATGTATCAAGACTTGAAACAAAAATTTTGGTGGGAAGGATTAAAATGAGACGTAATAGAATTTGTATATAAGTACCTCACTTGTTAGTTAGTAAAAGCTTAGCATCAAAGATCTACAGGAACTTTACAACCATTATCAATCCCAAATTGGAAATGAGACGAATTTACTATGGATTTTGTCATAGGACTACTGGGGGTGTGTGGAGGTTATGATAGTATTTGGGTTATAGTAGATCGATTGACCAAATTTGCTCATTTTCTACCTATTCGGACATAATATAATGTAGAAAAGATAGCTGAAATCTATATTCGAGAAATCATCATACTACACAGAGTACCACAAGGTATTGTATCTTATAGAGACCCAAAGTTTACTTCACAACTTTGGAAAAGCTTGCAGGAACACCTAGAAACTAAGTTAGAATTCAGCACCGTAGCTAATCCTCAAATAGATGGACAATTTGAAAGAAAATTCAAATTTTGGAAGACATGTTATGAGCTTGCACTTTAGACTTTCATGGAAACTGGGAGAAACATTTGCCCCTGATTAAATTTGCTTATAATAATAGTTATCAAACTTCCATACAAATGGAACCATATGAGGCACATTACGGAAGAAAAAGTCGATCTCCATTACATTAGGATCTAGACGAGGTTAAGACTACTATAAATGATTTGCAAGTGAGTTTGAGGCCAAAACTTATACAGAATGCTATTACTAAGGTACGACTGATAAAGCAAAACCTAAAAGTACATCAGTATCACTAGAAGAGTTATGCTAATAAACGACAAAAAGATCCAAAATTTGTAGTAGGTGATCAAGTATTTTTGAAAGTCATGCCCCAAAAAGGAAATAAGAGAATGGGGAAAGGTAGAAAGTTAGCCCCTCGATTTACAAGACCTTTCGAAATTTTAGAGCGAGTTGGTCCTTTGCATGCAAATTAAACTTGCCCACCAACTTAATTAGGGTTACATAATGTCTTTCACATTTCCCAACTTTGAAAATATTATCCTGGTCCATCTCGTATTATTGACCATAGTGATTTACCAATACAAAGTGACCTTTCTTACATTGAGCAACCCACACGAATCCTTGATTATCAAGCTTGAGAAGTTAGAAATAAGTGAATTCCTCAAGTTAAGGTTTTATGGAGAAATCAGAAAATTGAAGAAGCTACGTGGGAGCGTAAAGAATAAATGCACAAAAAGTATCCCTATCTTTACTAATAGGTTCGTCTTTTAAATTTTAAGCAATTAGAATTTTAAATTCTTACCCCAACTTAGAGCTTAAATTCTTGGTGCATAGTTTGAACAAAATAGAATCTAAGGACCAGATTCATTTAAGGGGAGAAGATTGTAATGACCAAAAAAGTTTTGTCTACCCTCGAATAAAATTTTACTTATTAAAAAAAATATTTTTCTATAAAGAAATTCCTTAATTTCCCTTATTTTTTTGAGGGATTCCATAAATTTCTATAAAGAGATTCCATCAATGAATTCCTTTTCAATTGTTTAATATTAAATAATTTATTTT
>JACGDI010005460.1:61836-73597 GCA_014898725.1 Jacaranda copaia | reverse complement strand
GCACTTTTCAACAAAAAGAAGTTCAAAGAAAAAGCCTTAGACAGTTTTTGGGTGAGTTTACAAGCCCCTCAAAACATCTTATGCTCCTAAGATATTTTGAGGAGTTTATAAGATTTCACAAAGAGTTTAGTAATTTTTTTTTAAGAAAAATATTATAAACTTCTAAAATAAGATGTTGGAGCTTATAAGCTTTTTTTAAAAAAGTAATTAAGTAATTTATAACTTATTTTTAAGATATTAACAAGCTTCTTTAATTTTAATCATATTTCCTAAGATGCTTTGAGGAGCTTATAAGATGTTAAAAAGTGTTTGGTAAATTTTTTTAAAACAAAAACTTATAAGCTTCTAAAATAAGATGTTGGAGCTTATAAGCTCTTTTTAAAAAAATAATTAAGTAATTCCTAACTTATTTTTAAGATATTAACAAGTTTCTTTATTTTTAATCATATTAATTACAAAACTGTCATTACTAACATCTTATAAGCTCTGACATCTTATTTTATCCAAACACTTTAATAACTTATTTTTTTAAAAAAAATCTTGCATTTTATAAGCTCCAAAAACATATTATAAGATATAGAAGCTTATAAGACATTTTAAATAAGTTTAGCCAAACACCCTCTTAAAAAAATAGCATTAAAATCATTAACATTTTCGATGCGTTGGAAACTAGTTAGATGCTTCTTAAGTCTTTAGAGAGGTATCTAAGTTACTATATATAAATGGGTGTCCATAGTTATTTTTGATTGAGGCAAAGATCCAAAGTTATGCAAACAGAGTGGCTTAATCAAATGTAGAATTAGTCATGTATTGGCTTTAAATGTCAGTTCGATCAATTAGGAAAACAAAGGTGCCTCCATAAGTTCCAACAATTATATACACGGAAAAGGAAAAGATATGGATGAATTAAGATTGTATGCAACCGCGTCCAAATTTTCCTGGGAATTTTTCTTATGGCCTTGCGTTTTGAATTCATTACCCAAAAACTGTTGAATTTGCTTTCTATTTCACTACTACTACGGTTTGAGGGAAGCAAAGAGTTTGGTCTATAATGCTAAGTTTGGAACAAAAAAAATTAGTGAGGAAAAAGAAAAAGAAATGTAAATATGCAAACATTAAAGGATAGAGTTACACTATTTGAAACATGAGAAAAAAATTTCTTAATATTTTTCTTCATAAAGGTCCAACATAGGTAAAGATCATGCTTGGGTAATTTGTGTTTGAGTGATCTTAAATACAAAGTTTCCTACCCATGAAACCTGAGGAAAAACAAGAGGTTTGCAGCTTTAAACGTGTCTAAAAGTCTTTGATGAGATATTTTTAGCAAAGTTAGACAATATTTTGGTAAGCTTATACTCTCTTCAAAATAATATTTTATTATAAAGTGTTCGGAAAAATTTAGGAGCTCTCAAGAAAATGTCAAGTATTATAAGCTCTTTTAAAAAAAAGTACTATCCTAACGTATTTTTAAGATTTTAAGAAACTCATTTAATGTAAACCATATTAGTTACAAAAATGTGATTATTAGCATTTTTTTAAGCTCTAAAATTTCTCTTTTTCAAACACTTCAAGATCGTATTTGCAAAATAAGATCTAGATTGCATTTTCTAAACTCCAAAAATATCTTATAAGATGGAAGAGCATATAAGATCTTTTAAACAAGTTTAACCAAACATTCTCTTAGATTTCACATTTTTTTCAACAATACAAACTAATTTGAATTCAATTTGTGCTCAATAACAACATCAGCTATGTAGTACACTTAAAAGGTGTTTGGCTTAGTTTATTCAAAAGGTTTACAAGCTCCTACATCTTATAAGATGTTTTAGAAGCCTATAAGATATTAGATCTTTTTTGCAAAATAAGTTCTTAAAATGTTTGAATAAAATAAAATTTTGGAGCTTATAAGATGTTAGTTGTAGCAATTTTGTAACTAATATGCTTAAAATTAGGAGAATTTGTTAAGATCCTAAAAATAAATTAGGAATCCCAAACTTCTCTAAAAAGAGCTTATAAGCCCCTAATATCTTATTTTAGAAGCTTATATGCTTTTTTTTAAAAAAATTTACTAAACACTTTTTTACATTCTATAACCTCTCAAACATCTTTAAAGAGTTTATAAGCACACTCAAACACCCTCTTAGTCTTCTCAAAGCCTTTACCAAATGTTTGTTTGTGGTTAAGAAATTTAATACTACCTTGAGTTTTCCTTTCCAGTCTCTGGAGGTTGATGACTTATAAGTCACCTATCCAGGTAGGTGAGTTAAGTCGGGCCACAAATGTTTGCTTATGGTTGATAAATTAATTAATAATGCCATGAGTTTTTCCTTCTCAGGGGATGATGACTTAGTCACTTGCTGTCTGCATAACTGATTCATCTATCCATAAATGTTAGTATACAGTCAAGAAATTTAATAATGCCTATAGACGGCTTAATGTTTGGGCTAATTGAAAAAAAATGACATGTATAAATAATATATTAATTATCAATTTAAAAGTTTCTATTTTATGTATTAGAATTTATCAAATTTGATTTTAAATGATAAATAGTTAATTTTAGTCAATATTTTAATATTTATTTTATACAAATCAAATGTTGACAAGTGTCAAGATAAAGATGTATCATGTCAATCAAATCAAGCCTGGTAGCCTAATAATCTCAAGCTAATCAAGTTGGGACACGTGGCATATCTATGTATATAGACCAATCAGGTCAAGAACATTTGATATTATCTTTTAATATAAATCAAAGAGATAATTATCAAATGTGTTCAAGTTATTTCGGAGTCTCCTATTGAATGATTATATAAAGGAGTGCCTAGAAACTCATATTTATATATACACATATTCACATATTCACATATACATATATATTCTAAAACTCCAAAACTCAAGTCTTCAAGCTTCAAGTTTCTCCTACGATGACGTATTGTTATCGTGAAGGTCCTATACTTTTTCAAAGCATCAAGTCATTAAGTCCTTTGATCTCAGAGTCAAGGTTCGAGTTTCAAAAAAATTTCATAGTATCTTTTACCAAGTTAAATGATACTACACCATATATCCAAGAATAAGTTTCAAGTCCTTGGATCATATATTGGGAGAAAAGTCAGGGAATTAGTTTTGTTAGGGAATTTATATTTTTCTCTGATAAATTGTAATTCTCATATTATTCTTTAATATAAATTTAATTTGTCCATTATTTTTCTTTGTCATGTAATTTAATTTTGCAGACAACGAAATTTGTGTGAACAAATTTCTAGCACACCCGGTGGGACACAAATCTACCCCTCATCTCTTTCTCCCATTCAAATTTTGAAGACATTTGCAACCACTCAATGGCACCTAAGAGGAACTAACTCGCCGTGGCTAGGAAAGATACTGCTGATGTTGCTGACCCTATTGCTGAATCTGTCAATCCGCCTATAACTGGGGGCAAGAATACTAATTTCATTCCATTTGATAATTCTGACTCTAGAAGTCCGAGGGAAATAAATCCTAAGGTATTATCTTTTGTTAAATTGCCGGCTACAATAACTAGAGTGGCAACAATGGATGAACAACTTGCTCGGATGACTCAAGCTACAGCTAATGTCCAAAAGATTGTAGAAGGAAAATATCTACAAATTGTGCAACTCATGAACAAGCAGGAATACTCTCATCTTGGAGGATTTAGCCACAATTATCAATCTTCCCTTGGTCATACAATGGTGCAAAAATAAGTTTTGGAGATGCCTTACAAACGAGAAGCTGATCAAAAGATCAATCACTTTGCAACTTCTATTACTACATTATCTATTCAACAATAGCAAGACATGATCACCAATACTATTACGGCTCAGTATGGCATGCCTTCTCAAAGTTCTATTGTGTATTCAAAGCCCTATACGAAGAGGATTGACTCGCTAAGAATGCCAATAGGATATCAACCACCAAAATTCTAGCAGTTTGATGGGAAGGGAAATCTAAAACAGCATGTGGCCCATTTCATAGAGACATATAACAATGTAGGGACGTATGGTGATCTTCTTGTGAAAAAGTTGTACAATCAGTAAAAGGAAATGCATTCAACTGGTACATTGACTTAGAACCTGAATCCATTGATAGCTGGGATCAAATGAAAAGATAATTTTTGAATCACTTCTACAGTATACACCAAACTATGAGCATGATTGAACTTACCAATGCAAAATAATAGAAGGACGAGCCAGTGGTAGACTACATCAACCGTTGGTGTGCATTAAATCTAAACTACAAGGATAGACTCTCAGAGATGTCTACAATAGAGATGTGTATTCAAGGTATGCACTAGGGACTTCTCTACATTTTTCAAGAAATCAAACCTCGCACTTTTGAAGAATTGGCCACTCATGCCCATGACATAGAGCTTAGCATTGCTAATCGTAGGGTTGGTATTCCTATTGAAGATTAGAAGAAAGAACGAAAAGATTCAAAAAAGAGTGAAAAATATGCTAAAGCTGCTACTAAGGAATCCATGGTGATCAGAACATCCTCCATAAAAATTCCTACAAGTGATAAAAAGGTTGCTGAGAAAACTAAAGATCAACGCATCCCAACAAGCAAGAAAACACTAAAAGAAATATAGGATAAGAAGTATCCATTTTCATATTCTGATGTTTCTCATATTTTTAATAAATTATTGACAAGGAAATTGATTGAGCTACCAAAATCAAAACTTCCTAAAGAAGCTAGAAAGGTAAGCAATCCAAAATATTGCAAGTATCATGGAGTTGTCGGTCATCTGATAGAAAAATGCTTCATCTTCAAGAATAAAGTAATGGCATTGGAAAGAGATGGAAAGATAATTCTTAATACAGAAGATGTTGTTGGATCAAACTTTGCTAGCGATATAACTATAGCAGATACCGCATGTGTTGCAAATAGAGACAATATTTTCTCATCTTCACTTATGGGGGCATCAACAATGCTTCAATTTGGAAGCTTAGATCTAGTGCTAGTGGAGACTCAATTTATTGATGAAGTGACTAAGCTGAAAACAAGTTATACTATTGAAACTGAAGATAGCGGTGAGTGGACTCTTGTGACACACCGATGAAAGAGAAGACGTTGTGTCAATCAATCTCATCCATTAGCATTAAAGGTCTTGCATATGGCCAGATGCCCTCAACCAGGGACAACGAAGAGTCTAAAGGCTACAAATAGTAAGCAGGAAGATTCATTTGTAGGTTACAAAAGGATTTAAGTAACTTTAAAAGATTATTTTCCTACTAGATTCTTTGATCAAAGAATTGAAGTAGTGCATGCTATATCTTGTGAAACTAAAGAGCAACACTCCACGTCATGTTGTATGATTATTACTTTTATGGATAAGGACTTATTATTGGAATCAAAATCTCATAGTAGGCTACTTTTTGTCTCAAGATTCATGCAGGAGCAAAAGGTTAACTGCATTCTCAAAATAGTTATGGGATATGTTAAGACCACCGAGAAAATTATAATGTTTAGTAATAGTTACAGAAAAAGGATGAGGGCATCCCATTCAAAATCTCAGAAGTTAAAATATGCACACTTAGTTACATTAGCAATGCTATAATTTATACAAATCGTGTGTATTTACAAAAAAGAAAGAAGCCCATGATATATGCTAGGCAATTGATGGAGAACACGGCAGATTGTGCTTGATTCCACCTCCAAACTCCACTAGCAAACAAAGATCCACTTGGCAATGAGAGCCCACAATTCAAATGCCCAAAGCCAAGACTGTGTGGCATTGAAGCATATTGCCACTTGTCTCAAAAAGCGCCAAACCCTTTGTTGAATGAAGTCTATCACCATGCAAAGATTTTAATGCAACAGCACCAACCTACTACATCCCTGTATCTACCACAGATTTTCGTAAATCATCTAAATAGACATCAAATAATTCCTACCAATTAATCAGCCTTCGCCGTGCAATCCCTCCAGATTATTAAGCATTTAAATATCAAAATGAATTGTCAACCAAACAAATATTCACAGCCCAAGGATATCCACCACATGACGAAACAGGTTGGATTATTTGAATCTGAAATTTAGAAATTGTAATTCATCCATCCTTAGTAATACCTGAACTTTCCTAGGTAATTGATGCTTTTCAAAAACAACACTATTCGAGGTAAGGCATGCCTATTTGGCAAGGGCATCCGCAGCCAAATTGCCTTATCTAAAAATATGAGTGAGAGATACATTCATGATTTGCATATAATTCTTATCCTTCCAATTGAGTGTGCAAGGCTCCAATGATAGGGTTGATGATTTTTGATTAAGTGAATAGCCACCTGTGAGTCCAATTCAACAATAACATTATGGATATTTCTTTCCCTACAGAAATCCAATCCTTTCAAAATAGCCATCACTTCCTACCATCTACTTTTAGGACAACCATGGCTTCATGAAAATAGAGTAATACCTTCCACTCTTCATCAATACTTCAAGTATTCAAAAAATAAAGAAGTTATGAAACTTGATGTAGATGTGAAGCCATTTACTGAAGCTGAATCATACTTTGTTGATGCTAAACTTTGTCTAAATCATGACTCAGTAAGTGAAGTACAACCTACAAAAGCTCCAAGCAACCACTTCATTGAAGGGAGACAAGATTGCTCTAAAAATTTTAGTAAACTAACAATTACTAAGGTTTTGACAAGCAAAAAATGTGAGCACAGTGATGATCCCAACTTATTGATATTTCGATATACACTGCAAGCATCTCAAGAGAAAAAGAAAATTCTAGTTAGAGTATGTAATGAGTCAAATGATGTTGCTCAAAGCCAATTAAATGTGGTAAAATCAAGCAACTGTCAAACTCTGAAGAAGGACTTCACCATGCCTATTATTGGCATAAGCTCATCAATCCATAATAGACCATCTATAGCAAAGGTTTTCTACAAAGAATTTGATGGGCATTCGATCCTAAGGCATATAAGTTAATTGAAAAATTCAGCTATGACTTTGTTAATCCACCCAATCTAAGTGAGCTTAAACCGAAGTTAACTAGAGAAAAAGTTCATAAACTCAGTGAAGCACAAAAAAAACTAAGGAGACATGGATTTTATGTTGAACAGTCAAGGGTTGGCTTGGGATTCAAAGTTGTAGAACCGGTCAGAATACATGTGACAAAGAAGGATAAGTGTGCTGATGTCCAGCATATTTCTATAGAAGACATGTAAAACAGGAGAAGCAAAAATAAAATAATCATCAAGTTTCTGTATTTGATAGTCTTAGTGCTTTGATTACCCGTACTTTTATCTTTAAAAAACTTGGTGTTAAAGATCAAAGAAGATTTAATATAGGTCCACGTCGGAGAGGTTTTGTGTTCAATAAACTTGGAAATAATGCTGCAAAAAGAAGTGTTGATGACAAAACTGATATGTTGAAGTCAAAAAATGAGAGTTAAACTTTTCACTTATCCCAATTGAATGGAGCTAAATCTACAATACTAGTCATCAATATGGACAAACCTGTGAAAATAAAGTAGCGCATCATAAAACATTCATGCAAAAAAAATGGTGTAGATGAAGTGAAGTGGAAATCACCATCAGCTCTAATTACGCAAGTGTTAAAGATGAGCTAAATCCTGTGTCACATGATCCGTGTCTTGAAGAATTCAATAAATTCATGGCATGTGGTTTTATACAAAATACGAAATACTTTGCATGGATAATGGTGCCATCCCAATTTCAAAAATAGAGAAAACATTAAAATGGGGCATCACATTCCAGAGAATAAGAGTTGTTAAGATCGAACAGCCATATGATGAAGAAAATTATAAGTTACACGAATGTAATCATATAGCTATTAATGAAGAGCTTGATTTAGAAATTATTGAAGAAGAAATCCTAAAAGCTTCTCCACAACTTGAAGATAGTGGATAGGCAACTATTGATGAACTCAAGGAGTTGAATGTTGGCACAATAGAAGATCCCCATCCCATATTTGTTAGTAAGCTTCTAAATCCTAAAAAAGAAAAATAATATTTCAAGAATCTTAAGTGAGTACAAAGATGTATTTGCTTGGACATATAATGAAATGCCAAGATTAGATACAAAAGTTGCAATTCATCACTTTGGCATAAAACATAAGGCTCATCCAGTAAAACAATCGCAATGAGTGCTTCACTCAGAGCTCATCCTATGAATTGAAGCTGAAGTCAACAAGCCTATTGAAGCAAGATTTATCAGAGAAGTTAAATATGCAACTTAGATTTCTATCATCATGCTAGTCAAGAAAAAGAATGGTCAAATACATATTTGTGTTGATTTTTGAGATTTGAATAAGGCATGTCCAAAAGATGATTTTCCATTACCTATTATTAAACTCATGGTAGATGTAACTACTAGGCATGAAGCTTTATCTTTCATGGATGGATCCTCTAGGTACAATCAAATCAGAATGTCACCAAAAGATGAAGAGTGTACGGCATTTTGCAAATCAAAGAGTATTTACTGTTATAAGGTGATGCCTTTTAGGATGAAAAATGAAGGTGCAACTTATCAACGAGCTATGCAGAATATTTTTGATGATATGTTATAAACAAAAATAGAGTGCTATGTTGATGATCTAGTGGTCAAGACTAAGAAAAGAGAGAATCACTTGGAAGATCTTCACGTGGTATTTGATCAACTGAGAAAATATAATTTGAAGATGAACTCACTCAAGTGTACATTTGGTGTCATGTCTATCAAGTTCCTTGACTTCATAGTTTGACATCATGGAATTGAAGTTGATCCTACCAAAATTGATGCTATCTAAAAGATGCCACCACTAAGAAATCTAAAAGAAATGCGCAGTTTATAAGGTAATCTTGCATTTATAAGAAAGTTCATATCAAATTTGGCTGGACGATGCCAACTATTTAATCACCTAATGAAGAAAGACGCTTCTTTTGTATGGGATAAAGAGTGTGAAAATGCTTTTTAGAGTATAAAAAAATATCTCATGAATCCACCAGTTTTGGGAGCTCCTACACCTGAAAAACCATTGATATTGTACATTGCAGCACAATAATGGTCAATTGGCACTCTAATAGCTCAAAAAAATGATGAAGGAAAGGAGAAAGCTTTATATTATTTGAGTAGAGCCTTAACTAAAAATGAGTTGAAATACTCCCCTATTGAAAAATTTGTCTTGCCTTATTTTATGCAATCAAAAAGTTGAAGCATTATTTTGAGACATATTCTATCCAAATCATTTCACATGCTGATCCTATCAAGTTTGTGATGACAAAACCAGTACTTTCAAGAAGATTGGCTAAGTGGTTTGTTATATTCAATCAGTATGAGATCACATATATTCCTCAAAAAACAGTTAAAGGACAAGCTCTTGTTAATTTCCTAGCAGATCACCCCATTCCTGCAGATTGTGAAGTATCCGATGAATTACTTGATGAAGATACCCTTTTCATTGTGATCTTTTCAGCATGGACAATATTATATGATGGGGCAACTCGATCTGATGAAATGGGGACAGGGATTGTCTTTGTTTCACCAGAAAGACAAGTTTTAACATATTCTCTAATGTTAAATGAATTATGCTCTAATAATGTTGCAAAATATTAGGTGTTGATTATTGGGCTTCAAATAGCACTAGAAATGAAAATTTTAGAAATTGAGGTCTATGGTGATTCAAAATTGGTTATTAATCAGCTTTTACGTACTTATGAGGTTAAAAAAAAATTTGATCCCTTACTTTTAGTTAGCCTCTTGTCTGTTAAAGAAGTTTGAACATATCGTCCTAAGTCACATCCTGAGGAAGAAAAATAGAATGTCCGATGCATTAGCTAACTTGGATACCACTTTAGCCCTTTCTAAAGAAAAAATGACAAATATCCCGGTATGTAATAGATAGATTGCACCTTCACCTATTGAACTTGATCACGAGGATTCAAAAAACATATCATCTCAATTGGTGAAGATGAAGATTGAAGGACATCACTAATTGACTATCTAAAATATGGAAAATCGCCATAAGACCCTCACCATAGAATGGAGATGTGTAGGAGGTCATCTCGCTTCATTTTATACAAAGATATTTTGTATCATCAATCTTATGAAGGTACTTATCCGCACTATTTAAATGGTGAAAAAGCAATTGAAGCTATGACTGAGGCACATTCTGGAGTTTGTAGAGCTCACCAATCGAGTCCTAAACTTCATTTTTAGGTTAACAGGATGAGATACTGCTGGCTTACTATGCTTAAAGATTACATGAATTATACGAAGAGGTGTGAAACTTGTCAAATGCATGCTAACTTTATACACCAGCCTCCTAAACCCTTGTATCCTAGAGTTGCTTCATGGCCGTTTGATGCAAAGGGTCTTGATGTTGTAGGTCCTATTACACCTAAGTCATCAGATGGTTATGTATATATATTGATAGCTACAGATTATTTTTCCAAGTAGGCAAAGGCGATTTCTCTCAAGGAAGTGAAGAAAAAAACTATTGTAGAGTTCAGTTGATGTCATCTGATTTTCAGAATGGAGTACCTTGTTACATTATTACTAATAATGGGAAGCCTTTCTACAATAAGTCGATGGACAAGCTCAGTGTACCATTTGGATTCAGGTAATATAATTCTTCTATGTACAATGCAGCTACAAATAGTTTAGCATACACATTTAATAAAACTTTATGCAACTTGCTAAAGCAAATAGTATCAAAATCCAAAAGGGATTGGCACGAAAAAATTGGAAAAGCTCTTTGAACATATCGGATGACTCATCAGACTGCTACCTAAGCCACTCCATATTTGCTAGTTTATGGAGTTGAAGCCGTTTTCCCTCTTGAAAGTCAAGTACCCTTATTTCGTATAACTATTTAAGAAGGACTCACTGCTGAAGATAATGTTCATCTTCGACTTGAGGAATTTGAAGCATTGGATGAGAAAAGACTTGAAGCACAACAACAACTTGAATGTTATCAAGCACGTATAACAAAGGCATTCAATAAAAAAGTTCATCCTCAATCTTTTCTAGTTGGAGATTTGGTGTTGATGATAAGAAGGCCCATCACCATCACCCAATGAATAGGAAGTAAATTTATGTCAAAATGGAATAGTCCATATATGATAAAAGAAGTCTATACTAATGGTACTTACAAGTTGGTTGACAAAGATGGATGGCACATAGGCCCTATAAATGGCAAGTTTTTGAAGCAATATTATCCATAAAGAAGTTTGCTCCTTAACGCATGAGTCTAAACTACATGTTACTCCTAGCTCGCATGAGTAGAAATTGTGCACGGTAACCACTACAAGTAATGCATGTGGTTAAACTGCTAACTTTCCCCACTAAAGATATTTTATATGGTTAAAATATTAAATACCCCACATAGTCCAAGGTGGTTAAGCAATGGATACTTCTGGCCCGCATGAGTATAAACTATGAACGGCACCCTCACTAAAAAAAATATTTACCTTGAACTAAGTAATGACTTGATCCCTTTGTTAGGCTACATAGGCAACCTGGGAGTCATTTCCTAAGTTCAATCACATCACTAAAAAAATGGGGGTTTGTTTGGATGGTTTCCCAAGTTCAATCATATCATTAGAGCAAATTTGGATGACTTACTTCCTAAAGTTCAATCACATCACTAGAATAAGTTTGGATGGCTTGCTAAGTTCAAACACATCACTGGAATAATTTTTGAGGATTTCCCAAGTTCAATCATATCATTGGAACAAATTAGGATAATTTACTTCTCTAGTTCAATCAAATCATTAGAGTAATTATGGATGATTTATCAA
>JACGDI010005460.1:11576-61736 GCA_014898725.1 Jacaranda copaia | reverse complement strand
TGAAACTTTATCTCTCTTGGTGGCCACTTCTTTCTAAATATTAGACAAGTTTCCATCAGCCTTGTGGAGCAATAAATTTGCAAATTTTTCTTTACTACTTAGCTCGGCGAGTTGTGCTCTCAATTCCTCTTACTGCTTGAAAATTTAAAGAAGTTCGTTCTTGAGTCCATTCAACTCTTCAACTCTTTTACTTTCTATTGCCTCGATCTCAAAAAGATTTATTGTGCAAAAAATAGTGCTTTCTTATGGTTTTTTGTGTTTCTTTTTTAATTGAATTTGACTTAACCTTTGTGTAGTTGAAAGCACCCTCAAAGAAGGATCGCAACTAGTTCTCCAAAGATGATGTATTTTTTATGTATGATTTCATCTCTACAATCAAATCATCAATTGTAGGTTTTATCTCTGCAAGTTGCTCAAATGGAGTTTTTATGATTTTTGACATATCCATTCCTAATAGAATTTGAGTAATATCTACTCTGCTTCAGTCTTTATAATTCGAGGACAAAATTCAACAACTTCAGTAGCTAAAAGTGCCCAAGATAGAACTTCAAATATTTTTTTTAGGTTTGTCTTTCTCAACAAAAGCCTTATCATTTGTAATCTCAGATAAAATTACCTTTGGCCGCTTATTAGAATCAACAATATCATGGGAAGCTTGCACGCCACCATCAAAAAGTTGAAAAATGTTTATTTCGAGCAAGTTAAAAGGATTAGCCCTATTTATTAAACCAACACTACCTTCGAAAGTAAATGGGACTGGCATTTCGAGATCTACAAGCTATAAAAAAAGGGAAAAAGAAAAGAAGAAAAAATTAGCGCAAAAGATTGGCAAATATATATGTTAAAAAAAGAAAGAAAAGAAAAGAAGGTACGTGATATAAAATAAATAAATAAATAACTTTACATATTTTGCCAATTCATCTAAAGGTAAAAAAGAACTTGGGACATCCACAAAGCAATTTGAATTAATACTGATATTATCTAAATCCAAAATCTTTGGTTTCTTCTTGAGTATACATTGGTTACTGGAGTTGTCATTTGAGCAAGAAAGTGCAAAAATTATTTCATTTCCTTCCATTGGAGCATCAGTAGGAAGTGAAATTTCAAGTAAGTCACAACACCTTTTAAACGACATTTGGGTACGTGCATTAAGGTTGTATTCTTTAGGCTCCAAATTTCTTCCTTTAACTTGCCTTAAAACAATAGGATTTTGAAGAGGTAAAGCTACTGGATTATTTTTGGGATCTTTTATTAAAGCTTGTTTAGGATAAGATTGATTCTTTCCAAGATGCCCAAACTCATATGCATGCTGTTCAATTCTATCCCTAAGTTGATTGAGTTGACCAGAATTTGATTCCACATCTCTCTGATTGACTTTGAGAACAATTTTAATACTTTTTGTTTGCAAAACCTTCCAGTGTTTAACCCATCAATCTGCATATTCCTTTGTGGCCAATGGAAAAGAAGAAGTATTGGTAGGAATGATAAGTTTGTAAGATATGTTTAGTAAGGTACGTGACTGCCAAAGTTGAACAAGCTCATACAAATCACAAGTAAGAATCTTTCTTTAAGTTGCTCGGGATGTGTTGACAAAATCCACTTGCCGACTGAATCTATGAGGGCTATAAGATTCAATAATATGTTTCTTTCCACATTGAAATGCCAAATAGCTAGAACAAAGAGCCAAAAAAAGATCTTTATAAGTATTTGATATGCATGGGCCATCTATTACTGTGAACTGCTTGCGTGGAAATAAGCGCAAATTTTGAATTGCTGAAGGGTTGATACTAAGGAACAAATCTCATGTCTCTAAAAGATCAAAATATTTAGCCATATTCTTCCCTACATATTTGACCATCTCAGCTCCTCTTATATCAATCTGGGATAAAAAATGAGTGCTAAGGTAGTATCCTATCCAAGTGTGAACATAATGAATAGGAAAAATGGAAAAAGATTCCTAAAGACTTAGCAAATTTGATATATTTCGTAAACCAGGGTAGATGCTCGCCAATATAAGAACTATAAGAGAAAAGCAATTACCGTTTACCATTCTACTAGCAACCTTGAAAATAGTAGCACGAATCAAATTTGCTTTGTGATGTGGTAGAACAAAATTGTATAACCAACATGAAAGAAACGCAACCAAGTAGGTCTCCCCATTAACATCATCTTCAACCTCCAACATCATAAAGGGCTCATTATATTCCTTGGTGGGAGGCAAAAATGATGCATTGATTCTTCCACATAGATTGTGAGAGATCTTTAGCTTAGTAGACCTCTTCCAAAAAGACCTCAAAGGGGGCTCCACATATCTCGATGGTCATTTAAACCAAAAGCTAATCCAATTAGAAATAGGAATGTCATCAGAGTCCTTTGGGAGCATATGATAAGCCAAGAATAGATATTTGCAGCTTCGTGGTAAAGAAGGTCGTGTCTGTCATCACCAAGTAGTTCTTTTGCAGTAGGGATAAATTCTTCATAGAAACATCCACGGATAGGCAATCCACCAAGTACACAAAGATCCTATAAAGAAACTGAAAATTAACTAGTAGTAGTATGCAAAGTGTTCATGGAAGGGCACCACAGCTCAAGAAAGGCTTGGAGGATATTCTTATGATAGACATATGTGAAAAGTGAGGCATGGTCTACTGCATAGACCCTAGCTTGATGAAGAACATCTACATAATGGCCTAGCACATCCTCTATCCATTCCCAATAACCCGCATGAAAAGATACTTTGCCAAACTTTGATACAGGAATTCTCAATAGGCGTCCATTAATGTTGGAATGATAACCTACAAATGAAAATTTTGACCAGTAGCTTTAGCATCATGAATAGAAGACATTAAGAGAAGTATCCTAGAATGAGAAGGGATGCCAGAATGTGGATCAACACTTCCTTAGTTGCCTCTTCAGACTATTCTTGGATATGCATGGACTTACTAGGAGGTCGAGGTATGGAACAAAGAGCATCATTAGCCAATTTATGGATAACCAATCTAGTGCTTTTAACTTTGAGGTTGTCTTTGTCACTCCTAATGATAATACATGGAGATGATTCTGTGTGATCTTCAGTATACATCCTCATGAGTTGAATAGGAATGGGCTATATTTCTTATCCTGTAAAAGAAAAGAGAAGAGATGAAGAAGAAGAAAATACAAAGATATAGAAACATTCCTCAATTTAATAACTTGAAGTTTTCAAAAAAAAAGTATTTTCTATATGTTGATGCCCTTGAGGAGTAAAACATTCCTTATTGATAAATGCTAAAGAAGTCCAAGCAACTCTCTTTCAGTTGTAATGATCAGGTGATTGAATGGAAGTGGTAATGGTTATATGAGCTCTATGAGGATTTTCTACAAACAGTTGGTGTGCAAAAACTAAAAGGAAAAGGATATCCCTTATTGAGTAGATGAATTTTCCACAACAAATTCTCAACTTAATTTCAACTATGCTTGGCAAAGCTATCACCTCCTTTTATACTATTTTTGTTGAAGAATTATCATGAAAACTAGCCTCTTGTCCAAATCAATGCAATCCCTGTTGAAGTTGGAGTTTTTGTGGAGAAAGAGTTCTACCTGGCCTAACTTTGTTCACAATGATGTTGATTTGGTTTGCCAAGTTTGAGTCTTTGGCAAGAGAAAATTTTAATTGATTTCACCATGGGCCATGTGTGTATGATTTTGCACCACCACCCGCCCATTGAAGCCTTATTTTCTTTTATTACAGAACAAATGAGAAGAACGCTCTTTTTAAATGCACCAATTGATTGTGGGCCATATGAATAATTTAAAGAGAGTGTGTTTTCTTCTAAACATTGTTCTCTGATTCGCTTGTTTTGTTTGTAATTGAGACGAGACAATGTTTAATTACAATGGTGGGCCGCACAAGTAAAAGATGTTTGACTTATAAAAAGACTTAAGGTACTTCAAGACCAATTTTGTTTTGCTGGCCACAGGCGGCATGCATAATGGTGAAGCTTTCTTTTTGCTAGAGTTGGAAACTGTGTTTCCTATATATATATATATATATATATATGTTTTGAAAGCTCATAGGTTACATGTATGTATTTAAATATATATGTGTATATATTTTAAAGGATCATATGTTATATATATTTAAATATATATTATCATGACTTATTCACTTAAAAATGTATTGAAAGACATTGTTTGTGAACAAGTCTAGAGGGGACATTTGTACACGGCTTAAGTTTTGGGCCAATTGAAAAAAATGACATTTATAAATAATATATTAATTATTAATTTAAAATTTTCTATTTTATGTATTGGAATTTATTTAATTTGATTCCAAATGATAAATAGTTAATTTTAATTAATATTCTAATATTTATTTTATACAAATCAAATGTTGACAAGTGTCAAGATAAAGGTGTATCATGTCAATCAAATCAAGCCTAGTGGCCTAACAATCTCAAACTAATCAAGTTGGGACACATGACATATCTATGTATGTGGACCAATTAGGTCAAGAATATTTGATATTATCTTTTAATATGAATCAAAGAAATGATAATTAAATATGTTCAAGTTATTTCGGAGTCTCCTATTAAACGCCTATATAAATGAGTGCCTAGAGATTCATATTCATATATACACATATTCACATATTCACATAGACATATTTATATATTCTCAAGCTCCAAGACTCAAGTCTTCAAGCTTCAAGTTTCTACTGCGATAACGTATTCTACTACAAAGGTCCTATACCTTTTCAAAGTATCAAGTCATTAAGTCTTTTGATCTCAGAGTCAAGGTTTAAGTTTCAAAGAAATTTCGTAGTATCTTTTACCAAATCAAAGGACACTACACCATATATCCAAGAACAAGCTTCAAGCCCTTGGATCATATATTAGGAGGAGAATCAGGGGATTAGTTTTATTAGAGAATTTATATTTTTCTCTGATAAATTGTAATTCCAATATTATTCTTGATGAGGTTGAAGTCATATTTAGTAAAAAGAGTTGTGTTTGGGCTAATTCGACTAGAAAAGTTGAATGATCCAATAGCAATATTTCTCAAGGTCTAAGATCTGCAACAACAGCAAACGTCAAACTAGCCAAGGTGCCCCCAGCAAAGGCACTCTCACTCTCAAGTTAGTTCTGGTTGAAATAAGATAATCAAACAGAAGATTAGAAGCATATAATGTATTTGGCATTACGTGGAGTGTAGCTAAAATGAGGTATTTATAGCCTTTTTCTGGTGTGTAATATGTCCAGAATGCCCTTTTTAAGTATAGAGGGCTCTTGTCCTTGGCTGGGGGTTGTTGGTCATTTCTAATCTCAGTACTATTTCAGGTGGTATTATCTCCTACTTTTTAGGGTGAACAGCACTTTGGATAAGCACCTCCCTGCCAAAGTTGGTGGCAGAATTAGTGGCAAAGGTTGTACCTAGTGGCACACAACATTAATGCGTAGGCATGCTGCTTATCAAAATATTAAATACAACAAGGATATGAGTCGGCACTGAAGTGAGCACTCTAGTCAATAATGGTTGAACAGACAAGGCAATCGACTAGAGAGATGGTTGAACAAGCTAAATAGCTTGAAGCCTCCCATTGAATGCAGTCGAGAACAATCTATTTAACCAGATGACTGTAGTCGAGTGATCTAGCCCAGCTAATCTAGAAGTAACGTTGGGTTGTGCATATTAAGTGGGCTTGGGAGCCCTCTTTGAGTTCGATAACCTGTTATGTTAGACCTCTTAGGCTATCCCATATCAATTCTTTAATATAAATTTAATTTGTCCATTATTTTTCTGTCTTGTGATTTAATTTTGCAAATAATAAAATTTATGTGAATAATGCCGAAGGTATTGGAACATTTTCAAACCCCACAACTTCTTAAAACTAATAACAACTACATAGATACGGTATAAATAATTCTTTATATAGATTATTTGTTCATACATTATGGCACCAATATTTCAATTATTTTATTTGTAAGATTTTCAAGCACAACATTGTCACAGAATAAACGACAAACTGAATGTGTAATCATAAAATGGAATGAAGAATTGACATGATGCACTCAAATTTGGTTAAGTCCACCATTGACAAGAGAATTTTACTAATATAAGGGGTACAAAATAGAATATTACAAAATGTTTCTCACAGAAACTCAAATCTAACTTTAAAATTTTATGCAGAATATAGAGTATAAAAAGATCAAAGATAAACTAATAATAGCTGAATCAATGTGGTGGTGCCACTCAACAACATTATTGCTCCAAGAAGTTGCCATTGCAATGCCAAGTTCTTATCCTTAATGTGAATTTTATTGGGCCAGCACCATGGCATTAAAATTTTGGTGTAGCAACACCAAACTTTCTGTCCACACTATGATTTTGGAGACATAACATATATAATACAAAGCACAAACCCAACAATTTGAAATGATGGAATGTGGATAAATTGGAATGAATGAATTCGGTATTATCTTATCAATACCAAACCTTATTGCACTTGATCTTACAGTTTCACAAAGGGCGAGAAAGTTATTAAATCACTTTTGCACCTCTATTTGATTCTTAATCAATTGTTTTTATAAGAAAATATTTAATATATGTGTCATATATGATGAAATGGAATAAGAGATTAAAACATAATTAAATTAAAATAGAGAATTTAAACTACTTGGCTATGCCTAGTTTCTACCAATCAAGGTACGATCATGCACACGTCCAGAAGTAGGTGGTGGTTAACATTGACCCTAATTGTTTAATGTCTTGAACGAATTAAAATATGAAGTCTATGAGGAAATGCAAGATGAACATCATTCTTTGATGTTTTAGACCCTCAAAACTTGTTATGATATTGATTTCTTGAGGAAAAACTATTGGAAAAGAAAGTTTGAAAGAGACCTACAAGAAACTTCAACCACAAACATGATTATGTGCATTTAAAAGCATATAAGAGGATGTCATTTTCTAGCATTTCATGCTTAATGGACATTTTAGATGAAGTCATAGATGTTTTTGTCAAACATGAAAATATGAAACCTAAATTTCCGATGACAAATAATGATGATCAAATTTGCTGCCAAACATAGAGGCACAACCTCGTACATTTCAAATGATATTGGTAATTCTCTTAAACAAAGTTTTTTGTATGCCCATGACATATTACTAGAAAGCTCCATTCTAGCTTATATGAAAGCAATCTCATTTAAAAAATCAAATTATTCAAAAAACTATTATAGAAAGAATGCAAACTATTAACTTTAAAGAGGAGCTTGAGATTTAAAAAAAGAAAGAAATAAAATAAAATTGGGACTTGTATCTAGACTATACAACATTAAAACTAATAAAAGTTTCATTTTGTTCTACTTTTTTGGCTATTTAGTGGTTACTATTAGGGTTGTAACTCAATGTGATACACTTGTAATATAAAGTGTTAAAGCCCAAACTGCCACTTCAAAAATAACAAACCAAATAATACCAATAATTACATATTGGTGAGTAAATGCAATTTTTTTCTTTTTCGGGTTTGGTATAGTTGTTACGCGAACTCGGGTTCATTACACGTTTTCGTAGTCTTGTAAGAAAATAAGGTAAAATAAATAGCATGATCAATGAGAAATGATAATGAATTACTTGTGAGGTAATCACCAACTTCCGATATCTTCATATGGAATCTACGGCCAATTGAGGAAGTAATAAAACTCAAAGCTCAAATGTAAACTTTAACAATCTTTGAAGATTTTTCTTTACGTATATGACATTAACAATTGCTAATGCACACAATGATAGAAATTAAGGATAAATAAATAATTATTTAAACCATGACAACCTAATACACCTTTACTAAAATGCTTATACCTAATTACTATAAGATCTCAACAAGCAAATAATTGTATGCGTATAATGGTGACAATAATTCAGTTTAATTTAAACTCCAACTTTTCTTATATTCTTATATTCTTGTACTTGTTGCTGAAATGGAGGCCCGTGGATTTTCATTAACATGCTCCATAAATGCCCTCCACTATTTAATACTAGCTACTTTTTCTGGATCCTAGCTTGGAAGCTTATGCTGCTGAAGAACTTCAAGAATTTCTTCACCCTCACCCATACTACAAGAAAACAACCTTTTACTATTGAAAAATTTATGAAAAAGAGGGTTCCATCACAGTATGAAGACAATTGTAATGGATTTTTGATGGAATACTAAAGAATTTAAGAAATGAGCAAAAATATCTATTTGTTTTGATACTTGTGACAAATATAAAGAATATATATTAATATGAATAGTCCGTCACAAATTTCATAACTTTAAATATAATTTTTTGATTAGTGACAGAAATTTCATCACAAAATTAGTTCTATGACAAATTTTATTTTTGTCACAAACTAATTAGTGACAAAGTGTATACAAACAGATTTGTGAAATAAATCTGTCAAAAATTTAATAAAACCCATCATTTTGTGATGGATTTATTTCAAAAATCCATTAATATATGCTATGTCACTGATTAGTTTGTAACGAAAATAAAGTGTGTCATAGAACTAGTTTTGTTATAGAATTTCTGTCATGGCTCGAAAAATCATATTTAGAGTTATGAAATTTGTGAGACACTTTTCAAATTAATATATATTCTTCATATCTATCACAACTATTATAATTAATATATATTTTTTATCATCTTTTTAAATTCATTAGTAATCCATCAAAAATCCATCACAATTGTCTTCACACTGTGACGGAACCCTCTTTGTTACAAATTTTCTGTTAGTAAAGGGGTGTTTTCTTGTAGTGCCAAAAGAACAGCTACTTGGCGGACACTTTTCTCCCTTTCTTTGATGACACTTTTGTGGCACTTCAAGGGTATGACATGCACTAAATTGGTGAGGCAAACAACCAATATGTCTGAGATCATGACAGATATTCTCTCAAACATCTCTTTATTTGTCTGGTTGTCACGGTCTTTGTTAGCATACATAATAATTTGGCTGATCTGGTACATTAAGTTAGCAGCTATAACCTTAACTGGCCAGCTTAGAGGGTTTTCCATATCTGTATTGAGATATTTTGTCACAATCTTTTCTGTTATATTCAACAGTTCTTGCAATGTGTCCTTATAGCTTCAGCCGTTGAGACTTATCCCGTGACACTATATTCTTGCCACTTGTGATCATGGTTCATAGAAATGTCGAAATGGAGAGTAAAGTACTAGTTCCATTGCAATATCACGGAACAATCACAAACATTCAGTATAATTTTGTTGTTAAATTATTCAAAAAATTTAAATAAATTATGAAAACATTTAAAACTCTATTTCTTGCTTCTATAAAGTAATTAGCATAATTTTAGATATCACAAATTAATGTTATAGACTACATTATCTTAATGAAGCTCATAAATATTAGAAAATCTATTGTACAACATAATAAAGATAAAAATAATTATAATAAATTAATTATTACTAGTACCATGTGGAGTGACGAAGGGTACAAAATCATAATTATCTATCTCAAAAGGATTATGAAACTAGCTAGAAAAGTGACCTTCTATGTAGGTATAAAATGAAGAATAGGTACCAAAACGTTCAGGTTGAGGATTTGTAGATTGGTTAGATGAATCATAACCAAAATATTGTGATGAGAAAGTATTACAAGATGATTGTGCATATGGCAGCGGCTAATCACCATGATGATATCCAAATCCCCAATAACCAATGTTGCTATTATTACTTGAAAAAGATCCATAATCATGTCCATGATATCCAATGCCTTTGGAAGAAAAATGATTATAATATCTATCGCATGCATATTCAAAGTGTCCTTCCAATTAACTATGTTTGCCACTAGTATTGCTTGATTCATGATTAAATTCACGATATCCATAGTTAATGCTATTGAAGGATAGATAATCATAATATTTATTTTATCTTCTACTAGAATTATCATGGCTTCTATCATCATAGTGACGAGAGTGGGTACGAGAAGACAAATTACTGCTGTAGTTGCTCTATACATTAGCAAAATACTCCATAGGCCAACTTGTTAGTATTCTGAATATAGTTGTGATATATTTCAACCCCTTCCCAAACAATATCTGCTACATTCTAAGCACTTGCTAGCTTTCTAATTTTGTCCATGGTTTTCTCTATAAGCTTTGTAAAGTAAAAGTTTTCACTTGCACCTCTCAATTACTAATTAGACTTATGATCTGCAATATTGGGAAGTGTAATTGTAATTAGGTGGTTCTTGATGAGAATGTATGCTTCAAATTTCTTTACTATCAAACTCTCTTACCTAATTGAAGTTCACAAATTTGCTTACAAGTTTGGTTAGGTTCTTAGGTTGCTTCTTTTTACCTCTCAGGATCAGCTTGTCCATCTCATTGCATATGTTTATCAGTGTCTTCTCAGGCAGTGCAGGCTTGCCTTCAAGTAACAAAATGTAATGACTAAAGTCTAGCTCTATTTTAATCATTGATTTTTCAGGAGCATATGTCTTTAAATTCTTGATGTGGTGGATGCAAAATAGAATTCAACCCACACAATTAGCCAAAATGATTAGAACTAGTATATTGGCCAGAATAACCACTATCCAAACTCTAATACATAAATTTAGAAGAACCTTTTTGTATCATGTAGAAGTTTTCTGAACTTGTGGAGTCAAATTTGTAAAGGTAATGGGCATTCTCTCTAGTCTACCAGCATTTGAATCCAATAAGCCTCAATCTTAAATTTTTCTTTGAAGCTTTTATAGCCTATCCTTGAGCTCTTAAATAGAGCAACAATGAATCATCTCAACACAAGAGCTATAGTACCTAATGCTACTCTAGTAGACTAAATAACAATAATTTAATTGATGGACTACTTATAATTAGATAAAGTTCTACTGAAGGCATTCTAATATGAGCTTCCAATAGTGTAAAGCCACAGCTGACACATTATGCTTGAAGTAACGCAGGTTACGAATCATACAATGACAAATTTTGGGCTCCTAATTTCTACAATCACCCAATATCTTCTCACTACTATTCTAAGTTCATCAATAGTGAACTTTCCCCACTCTAATTACTTATTCAAAACCTTTTTGTGCATTTTGTGATACTCCAATTCTATGTATTTTTTTGTAGCCAGAACCATCACAGCGGAAGAACATAATGTCAGAAGGAAAAGAAGCATGACAGTAGTAGGTTCAATTTCCTCAGCTATTATTTCTCTTATAACATCAAGAAAATAATGCATCTGGACAACATGGATGCAAATATTCATGTGTTTGTAATCACTAGAATGCCTAAAGTAGCTAAGTTTGGTATAATGTCATTATTTTCTATGGATCCCAATGATTTCATGAAATTACCCATAGCAACTAACATCAAAACTAGGCTGCTCACCCATGTAAGTTTATTATTAACTCCTAGCACACTACTAGTAAGATCAATTGAAAGCTTCATTATCATGGCTAATACTACCAAGGAAAAGGAATTAAGGGAGAAATACTTACTTGGGAGCCAAAACGTTTTACTTTAAATGCCCTTGAGAACATCAACTGCCATAGCAAGTGTGCAGGCTATAGAACTTATCTAAGCAATTTAATCTTTTTCGACAATAGGGTTGATGTTGTTAAGCTCTTTCCTGAAAGATATACTAGCTAATATTTTGGAGGAAATAAGAGTTTTTCTTTGCTAAGGTTACTAATGTATATATGGACAAACAATCTTTGTAAATAATTAGTTTCCATCTCATCTTTGCAACTTTTGTTAGTTTAAGAAATTGATGAAATCCTGAGTATTCCTTGCTACCTTACAACATTGTTAAATTTCTTAACCATAAATAAACATTAATTATGATCAGAAATTGACTCAATTAATTACCCGAACAGGTGACTAATTCATTAACCTCTTGGGAAATAAAACTCAAGAATCCTAGCCAAGTGTTTAACCTCCACCAGTTATGTAAATAGTCTCCATCCTATAGGATTAGATACTATTGACCTAGCAACTAGGGAAAATTGCAAAAATAAGACCATGATTATCGTCAATTTGCAAAGTAGGATTAAACTTTTTTATGATATTAAAGTAGGACCAAAACTGATTAAAAATACAAAAAAGGACAGTGACCATTGAAAACACATTAAGCATCGATGATTGATTATGTGGTACTTATACTGGTGTTTCGCGAATGCACTAACAAGTGCCACGCAAGCAATCACTGATGCTAATTGTGTTTTCTAATAGTCGCTGTCCTTTTTTTATTTTTTATGAGTTTTGTTCCTACTTAAATACCACCCCAAATTTTGGTCCTAAAATGCAAAATGGCCACTAGCACGGTCCTAGTTTTGTAATTTTCCCTATGTTTCTATTTCATGGAATTTAAGTCATTTTCATAAAACTTGCACAACACTTAGTTCAAAACATCATATATTAGTCTTGACAAGAATGGTAGAAAAATTACATATGGTTTGGCATGTTAAGCCCCAGGCCAATAGGTGGGACATATTAGCAACACAATGTACTTTAGTAGTAACTATGTATAATCAATAGATGTATTTTCTATCCCATACAGGAATGACTAAAATTTGACATTGGCAAACTTTTAGGATGAATATGAGCAAAGAAAAACTAATAATATATAAAATTATATATCATGTCACTGTCATAAAGCATACATAGAATAGATTTGAATAAGGATTCAGAGTTGGCAACTTTACATCATTTCAAACTGTCAGAGTTTCATGATTAATTAGTGTTATGTTGTGTACTTTTGTTTATGTCTCAAAATTAAAGTCATAGTGAGGACAAATGTTGGATGCCGCTGCGCCGCCCTAATAAAATTCACATTTAGGAAAGAAACTTCACAGTTGCAACACCAACATCTTGGAGTCGCAGCGCTGTAGACAAAAATTAGCATAGCAATGGCCCCAACATAGCTGTTATTTAATCTTATCTTTTTCTCTCATTTCTCTAACTATTCTCTATTTTGGGGACTAACGTTTTGAAGTCAAGTTTAGTAGTTTGTGATAACAGAAAAACACTTGCATATCCTCTTTATACCATTTAATTTTAGTAACAATATTCTCTCATCCTTAAGAGCGAAAGTAGACAAATTTGAGTAAACCACATAATTTCCTCATGTTGATTTATGATTACATATTCAGTTTGTAGTTAATTCTATGACAATATATGTGCTTGATAATCTTATAAATGAAACAAGAAATACTAGCATCACAATGCCCTAATTGGATATGTGAAATCCTCTTCGTGTTCCTTATACAATCTAAGACCATGCGTTGCATACCCAACAGGCAACACTTTCTATATCATAGCATTCTCAAATTAATTTTGATACCATCTTATGATACCCTAACTAGGCCTACTACATGAGGACGTAACATCTCTAAGGTCCCAATGCATGGTGATTGATCTTGGATCTATGTTATGTTACAACAAGAATGTTGCATTCTGAAAGATAGGTGATTGTAATGCCTTATCCCACATGGAATAAATTTTAAGAGTGACTATAATATAAGTTTTGACTAAAGAACTCATGTACTTCAATTGAATATCCCTTTACTTTAGGCAAGTTAATCATAGCTTAATTTTAGGATATACTCAATGGGTTGGAGGTAATTATAGTGTCCAACAAGCTCACATATAGAGGCGCGACATAACCAATCCGTAGCTGATGATTATTTTTTTTTATATATTAATATATTACTATAACTTATAAGGTGAGATATGCGTGGCAATAGTGCCACAGTGCGTGTCCTAGCTTTTTGCTTCTTTTTTTTCTTCCATGTTAACTACCAAAACAACATCATTTTGAGGCTAAGCATGCTATATGTGTGTGTACTTAATATTGTGTGTGTTGGTCTTTTGGCCACTTTTAATGTTATTAAGTGTGGGATCACCACAAGATCAGAAAAAACATGCTATTTTTTCTTTTAGGTTGAAGAAGTATGATTTTTTTTCTAGATAGGTATGAGCATGCTTTTTTGGAGGGATAAGGGTGATATTTTAAGGTATACTTTTCTCTTTTGTTTTCCTTTAGATTGTGGAGAAAGAGATATCTTTTCAGATGGTGGAGAGATTGAGAGAGAAATATGTGCAGCGCAATTTTGGGGATTTTGGGAATGGTGTATGGATCCTTCATATCTAGTTTAGGAACCCTCATTTTCACTTGGGGTTTTAGGTGGCTATCATGCATAGTATTTGCTTTCAGCTTGGAGTGATATGTTGGGTAAGGGAGGCCTTGAAACTTAGGATTTTGGCTAGCAAATCTTAGGGGATATTTATTTGGTTTGAATATGTCTGAAATTATTTAAAAAAGAATGGGAATGGAAAAAAATTACCTTATACCACATTGTTTCTTTACTGGTGTTAGGTTTTATAAATTGAACTTTTTTGTCCCTTATGCTGCAGAGGAGTTGGTGGTCATGCCTTTTCCCCCATTCTCCACTTATGTTTGCAGTGTTTTGCTTGTTTCCAACTATGGTTTAGTTATTTTGATTTATTTTTTATTTAGGTTATGTTGCCATTATTTCAAGCCTTCAAGTAACATTAGTTCTTCTAATGGCTTACTAATCTTCTTGCTCATTTGATTGTGGCCTCTTGGGCATTTGTGGTTCTTACTAAAAAAAAGTGAGTGTGCCTATATTTCACATGTTTTTCTTCCACATGTATGTTTGTTTCCCATTTCTAGGTACATTTATGGTGCTTGCATTGTTAGCATTTAGAGATTTAGGGGATATTTCTTTTCCAGTTGCTAGATTTACTAGACTTGCTTGCCTATTCTTTTGCCCTATTTCCTATAAGTGTAAGTGCTTTGGTGTTTCTTAGTGTCCTAGGATCTTTCCTTGAGTGTTTATTTTTATGGTGCCTTTTTTATGGTATGTGTGTATGTTTGGTGTTTTTTTATGCTTAGTTGTTTTGTAGTCTGAGTCACCTTTTTCTTTTTTGAAATAACTTGTTCGATCGGATCCTTTTAGCCCTACAGTATTGTGGGTGGCTATAGATTGTCTTCTTCGTTTATTTGTCCATGTTTGTTGAAGGTTTGTTCTTTTTGTTTGTCAAGTGAACTGTAGTTAATTCTTATTTTTTGAGTTGTTTTTTTCGTATGATTTTTTGTTTATTTCATCAATTTTTCTATTTGGTCCCAATTTATCTCTTCAATAGAAGGCAATGAAGCTTAAATTTATTTAGTGTAATTAAATATATGCATCTATCAATACAACTGTGGGTATGTTCTATGCTTAGAGTTTGGCTAATTTTTAGTGGCTTACTAGCATTTGATATGAAAGTAGGAAGCTTTACTTTTCTTATTTTCTTTCGTTGGAAAATTATAGTTTTCGATTTGATAACATCGTCTTATGTTCAGTATCTTGTGTACTTTGGTTTGAGGATGATCATGTTAATGCTGTGCTAGCTGATGTTAAGAAAAATGATGCTATAGGTCAACAGCACCTACAACTGGAGGAAGGTAAAAGCCCCTTTGGTTCCTTATTATTTTTCTTTCTTTTTTTCTTGTTTTGTGTTATAACCAATATGCCTTTTTCCCTTAAAGTTCTTTTTTTTTTTGTCTTTCTATTTAGAAAATGAATGTTTATGTGAGTAATAAGAAGGGATCTATTGGTGTGAATTTATAAATTATTTCATTCTCGAAGAAGCACCATTTTGAAATTGTCTCAAGTCACTATGGGCTGCTACACGGTGTTTGCTGCTTCATGAATTTCATTAATTATGGCTTGAATCATGATTTGCATCCAATGGTTGAACATTTCTTCACTTTTTGAATAAAAAGAGGTAGGCTTCTATTTTAGTAGCATTATCAAGTGAGGATAATTCTTGGTCAATCATGTGGGCAACTTAAAGTTGGTATCTATTCCAAGTTTGTCTCTGTCCCAAACATATGGAAGTTGCAACTGTACAATTAATAAAAATACTACGTACTAAATGAGTTCGCAAGAGTTAAAGCATTCTGTTGAGTGAAAGAATTGAGTGTTTAAGTTCCATTAATATCAAAGTATTGTAAAAAATCTCTAACATTATGAGTTAATTATCTTTTGGGCCTTTGGATACACAATTAATGCAAAAACACCTCAAATATATCTTACATCCTTATTGGTGGAATACCTTCAGATAACGAACTCATCTAAACGTAGATTCTCAAAAGAGATATTAAACCAAGGAAATAGAAGAAAAGTAAATGATATTTGGATTGATTTGGCTTAATTATTCATTTTTCTTTTTGTCTTTTATAGTAAGGGAACAATTTGGTTAGAGACTTGAAATTGCATGTAAAAAAGATGTGTCAATGAAATTACATTAGTGCTATGCATCAGTAAATCTATTTGTCAATGTTTGCTGGGTAGTAATTGAAGAATTTTATAGAGTGTTGGCATAGAATTTGTCGTTTAGGTAGTCATACTAATGTTATAGGCACCAATTCAAGGACAAACAAAGTGAGAACTTAATTTGTAAAGATGAGGATTTTTTTTCCAATGAATCAGTAAAATTTATACAGCATACTTCTATGCTTAATAAAAAAAATAAAGTTGAACATAGAGTAAGCAAAATGTGGAAGAGATGTACAACATATTGACATGGAATGTCCAACTTCCTAAGTTTGAGAAATACCTTAAAAGTCACTCTAATATGACAAATCATCTTGATATTGGCATTATTCTATTAAAAAAGTCCAATCACCATTGTTTGTTATTAAAAATATCATGCATTCTTCAAGGAGGTCTATAATCCAATTACAAAATTTTATGTGATTTATATTATCAAACGAAGTGCCATAACATTAAATTTTCCTTTTTAGTTGTTGCATATGGCAATACAAATGTTCACCAAGAAAATTGTTCAAATGATGAAGAATGAGAAGTTGTTTCAATCTTAAGGTAGCTAATGACCCAATTATTCCCTTGCAAGCATGTTTCATGTGTTCTTCATGTTTAATTTTGGCTTGTTTGGTTTTGAAGGATTCTAATGTCAACTTTTTTGTTAAAAGTACCTACTTTAGTAACATTCATTTATCCATGATAACTTGATTTGATAGCCAATATCACATTGAATGCCTATCTAAAGCACCCCCTTGGACATAAGAGGGCTCTTTCCAGATGTCTATGAGCACGACTGACTACTCAAACTCATTCAAAGTTCATATGCTCAATAGCATGACTGAGTACTCATTGAAGCTTTTTATTGTTCCAAATAGCTAACATCAGGCAACTTTATTATATGTTTAAGATTATGTTACAAAGCGCAGTAATATATTTCAATCTACACTTAAGTTTAAGTCTTTTTCTCATATTTGAAATATTTTTGGTAGATCAAATCTACTTATTCTATTTGTTTGGAAGACATCATATTCGTTACTATGTTTGTTAGCTTGAACACTACCAAAAACATTTGATTAAAGCTAACACAAAAGGTTACACACTTTAAAACCAAGGTATGGTCATTCCTCATTAACTAAAAACAAGATAAAGGAAGAATTGAAGAGAACAGTGGGAATTGTAAGGTTTTCGGTTGTCAACGTGGTTCCTAGAGTATTCCATTTGATTCCTTACTTACTCAATCCTACAGTTTTTGTTTTCTAGTTTCTTAGATCACCAAATTATTAAGTTTCAACTTGTTCTTTTTGCCACATGTTGCATTGCTATTGCTTCTAGCAATTCTTAGTAACTTGCTTTTGCTATCCTGAGTTGAAATTCAATTGTGTAAAAAACTTTGGCATTTAGAAAGTTGGTCTTTCATGGCTAGATAAATTGATCTTATACTAACTTGTTTTAGGTTTGTATAAAGATGTTGGATGGTTAACTTTAGGAAGAACATTAGACTTGGGAGTTCACTTTGGTGTTTATGAGATTTTACAGCTTTCTACAAAGGTAAATTTAGTTTTTTTTGTTAATTTTTGGCTTATCTTTGAGGATTTTGCTTTGGCATATTTGCTTGTTGCACCTCTACATTCTATTAAAAGCCCACTCCACAATGCAGATTTTTTCTATCAAGTCAACAAGATACTAAAACTAATAAAAGCAACTCATAGACAAAAACTTTTAAGGAAGATTAAATAAATGCCCATCTTTAATCATTTTCCATAAAATATATGATTTGTTAGGGAAGAATCATGTAATAAGACCTTAGATAATAACTGATTCAAGAGTAACAGATTTTTTTGACAATATTTAATAAGATGGTAACTAAATGTTTATTTGTTCAACAGAATTAGAAAAGGAGAGGTGGAAAAGTGAAGTTGTAGTCTATCTATACCACTTTTGGAGTTTGAGCACTAAGAAAAAGGAGATGCTTCATACGAACTATAGTAAATGGTATGGTTCTTTTCTTGCTTATGCTTTCTATTTGAAATTACTTTCTTTGCTTAATAGTAAATTTTCAAATATTATAATCCTGTTTAATATTTCAAATTTTATATCTTCTAAAATACATATTATTATCCATACTTTTCTAAACTATGTTATTTAAATGGGCACAATACCCATGATTAAGACCAAGTTCTGAACATGTATCCAATAATTTGTTACTCTTTTTTGGTCTTATTTTGAAATAGATACTTGTTGTACTTCGAGTTCTTCATAGCATTCTAGATATTTTATAATTGTTCATGTTTTGCTTTTTAATAATCATATATCATTGGAAAAGATATTATGTAGGCTTAATCTTTTGTTGTTGGAAATCCTTTAAATTGTGTGATGATTTAGGATGTTGCACAAGTTGTTCGAGAATTGTACAAACTATTTAGTGCTACTAGTCTGCATAGAAGTTTCAAAACACTTGGAAAATATTCAAAGCTTCAGGCCAAAGAGTTATTTCTTTTGGTTATTTTTTGTGGTGATTTTTGATGCTGCACAAATTTGTTTTTTATTCAATTAGAGAGATGTACAAAATTGTTGGGAAATGCTGATGTAATTTCTCAAAGTTTTTTATTTGGCTTATATAACAGTTTGGTTATTTCTTACTACAAATCCTGGTCTCTGCTATGTAGGAAACTCATTTGGAGGCATCATCTGGTCACTTAGTGTTATACTTGTGTGATTGGAACAGAAAATCAATCTGCTTATAAAGTTTTGAAACTGGAAACTAAATATGCATGGAAAGATCATGGAAACTATTTTTGTGCAATAAGTTAGAATGATAAAAGCAAGATTAATGACAACTAATTGTTGCAAATATGTTAAGATTCAGAATCAAGACAAGGCTTTTAGTTAACCCTTTGATGATTTACATTATTTTGATTATGACAAAATTACTCTCCTAGAATTATATGCTAAAAGCTTGAATATTTTTCCATATTAGCTGCTAAAATCTATTTACAGGTTATCTATTGGAATCTATTATGTACTAAAATTTACTTTCCATAATTAAAAGATATCTTGAGGATTCTAGTTTGATTTACATCTCTATAACTTACGATAGAAATCATATCATGCTAAAATCATTGAATCATCCGTTGTTTAAGAAATCAATGCTTGATTACTAAAATTATATTGTTCTCTTATTTAATTCTAATGAATTCTTACCTTAACAAGAACTTATAGTCGTTGGACTTAAGCAAATAAATTTGAAATCATGAGACATTGAAAAGAGTGAATCACTTAGTTAGGAGAGAACTTTGTTAAGTGTCTTAAGGAGTTATGTGATACTTTCATATACATTTTGTGCTTAATTGTTGCTAATTCCTTACTCTACATGTGTTTTTAAAAGACGTTATGCTGAAGAAGTTCAAGTGGAGCTTACCTTCGATGGACCATAGGGAAATGAGGACAAAGTAATTTAAGTTTCGAAGGACCTAGTGGTAAAGATAGATGGCAGTTGTACCTGCTCTCAAGGGACCCCATGAAGAGAACAAATCAGCGCTTGATTGCTTTAAGGACCTTTAGATGAAAAAACCAGTAGAGTGGTACTGTCTGAAATCTTCTGAAGTGATCTTGGTTCCAGTCTGGAAGAAAAGAGTAGAGTTTGCCGTACAAAGTGGCAACAGCTCATGCATCAGTCCATAAAGGTTGTGCAAATGAATCTAGTAGAAGTTCCCCCAGGCTTGTTCACAAGCGGCTAGTTTCTCAATGCTCTAGAATTTATCTTATCCCATATAGGATTCTGATTTAGCTCTTGACGAAGATCTAGAACCTTTATAAATACCAATATCATTTTACTTCTGTTTGACTACTTTATTTATCACTAGTCTAATTGGTACTTAAACTGGCTTTTATAAATTCTAGTCAATAACTAAAACTATTTTTTTGTAAAAGACTTAAACTATTATAAAAGGCCAAAAATAGTTTGAATGATAAATTTCCACTGCATTAAAATCTCTTAGGCCTAATTCAACCCCCCTAGGTTTATAATCACTCACAATTGACATCGAAACATTGGTTCTTTATATTATGGTGTAACAACTAAAGTAAAAGATCCTATGGCCACTAACACTCTTTATGTCTTTGCATAAGGATAATCACACAACTGGCCTCTACTATTAGATAGTTCCAACTATGCTATGTGGAAAAATCTATTGCAAGAATATATAATTGCCCTAGATTTTGATTTATAGCACGTGGTCAATGAAGGGTCGACGGTTCCAACAAAATTAGTTGATGAATAGATGGTTCCAAAGGAGTGGCATGAATTTACCAATGATGATAAAAAGACCATCTCAATGAATACAATGGCCAAAAATATTCTATCGTGTGCTCTCACCAAAGAGGAATACAACTGAGTTAGTACATATGCTATAGAAAAGCAAATGTGGAAAATGTTGTAAGTGACCTATGAAGGTACTAGTTAGGTTCGACAAAAGAGGATTGCTCTTCTCACTCACAAGTATGAAATATTCTAGATAAAACTTGACAAGACCATAAGTCAAATGTGTGCGGTTTCATAAAAATTATAAATCCTATGTTTGCACTTGGTAGAACTATAAATGAGGATTAGCAAGTCTAAAAGATTCTTATATCACTTCCCAAGGAATGGACACCAAAAGTTACTATTATTCAGGAAGCTCATGATTTTAGTAAAATGGCCATGGGACAATCAATTGGATCTCTCAAATCCCATGAGATGACGTTGCTAAATAATGATAAGGGTTTAGAAATAAAAGCCAAAAAGAATATTACTTTTAATACTAGTCATGATTCTAACTCAGAACTTCAAGAAGATCTTGATGAGGATCAGGTTGAGGATAAAATTGCTCTAATTTCCCAAATATTAAAACAACTGACAAACCTTAAAAGGAAATTCCAAAAAAATAAATCAAAATAAAAAAGAACCAGTCTAAAAACTCCAAATATCGAGCCATCTCACTGCTACAAATGTAATGAAATTAGACACAAAAAACTAGATTATCTCCGATTGAGGAAATATGCAAAACAAGCTGAAACTAAGTCAATGGTAACCACACGGGATGAATTTGATAGTGAACAATTTGACAACGAACAGAATTGCTTCATGGTAAATCAAGTACCTCTTCATGTTTTAATTATGATTCTAGCAATGAAATTGACATTGATGAGGTTGTGCAAAAATTGCTTAAGCTTTATGAAGTTCATGTTAAAATGCTTGTTGATAAAAATAAAACCTTGTAAGAAAAAGGGGATTATTTGCAGGAAGAACTGGATAGGGTTCATAAAGATAATTTTGAAACGCAAATGACTAAAAATAAAGAGACTTTTGATGTTAAATGTAAAAGAAAAATGAATGATTAGCTCACTAAAGAGAATAATTATTTGAAGAAACAAATTGAGAACATAAGCTATGAAATCAAAGGAAAAATGATTGTTGAAGAATACTTGTATGTTGAAAATGATATAAGTGAATGTTCAATAAGTGATAAACACACATATGTTTATTCCACCTAGACATAATTGAAAATTTAGAAACTACATAAATGAGAAAAATACCAAACCAATTTCAATAACTTCTAGAATGAATTTCAAATCAGTTCGAAAGACCGGCTTTACTTGTGGTAGACCTGGTGATATCAATTATAATGTCCGATCAAGAAACTCATTGATACAATGTTTGTTTCAGTAAGAAAATTATCTGCTACTAACCATGAAGGACTCGACATAGTTTGGGGACCTAAAAAAAACTCATTTATTATAGGTTCATGCCAAAAAATATTCCTAAAAGCAGAAGCAGTATTTAGATAGTGGATGTTCCAAACATATAACGGGGGATGCGTCCATGTTCCTTAATCTTAACAGTTATTTTATAGGAAATGTTCTTTATACAAACAACACAAAAGGATGCATAATAGGTAAAGGTACTGTTGGTAAATAGACTAGTACTCCTATTGATAATGTATGGCTTCTTGAGGGTCTTAAGCATAACTTAATATCAGTTAGCTATGCGATGAAGGTTATAAGGTTAAATTCCATCCTTCTCACTGTGTTACTAAGAAAAATGAGAAACTGGTTTTTACTACTACCAGGGATGGAAATATTTATTGTATAACCCTTGATGATTTAACCAGTCAAAATGTAGAGTGTTTAGCTATTTTAGATAAAGAATGCTAGAAATGGCATATGAGATTAGGCCATGTAAACATGGAGCATATATCTTAGAAAAATCTTGTCAAAGAAGTACCAAAGTTAAACTTTTCAAAGGACAGGATATATGATGCATGCTAAAAGAGAAACAAATCCTAACATTCTTCAAACCAAAGAATGAGGTCACAATTTCTAGGCCACTGGAACTTCTACACATTAACCTACTCAAACCTATGAAAACTACTTCCTTTGGAGGTAAAAGATATGTGTTTGTCATAGTAGATGATATACTCATTTTACATGAGTTATATTCCTTGCTCATACAAATGATGCTCTAAATGCTTTTATTCCACTTACTAAAAGGCTTCAAAATAAAAAAAGGTTATTTCATTAAGAATATTTGAAGTGATCATGGAACTGAGTTTGATGAAATAAACTTTACTACATTTTGTGAAGAACACAGTTACATTTATGATTTTTCTGCTCCTAAGACTCCCCCAAAAATGGGGTAGTTGATAGGAAAAATTAGATTTTTGCAAGACGTTGCTAGAACTATGCTTAATGAATATGATCTTCCTGAATTTTTTTGGGGTAAAGCCGTGAATACGACTTGTTATATGTTAAATTGTGTTTTCTTAAGACCACTTTTGAGAAAAATCCTATATGAATTGTGGCACAATAAAGTTTCAAATATTTCTTATTTATGTGTCTTTGGTTGCAAATGTTACATTCTTAATGACAGATATTATTTGTCAAAGTTTGATTTCAAAGTTGACGAACCAATTTTTATTGGTTACTCAATACATAGTAAAGCCTATCATGTATTTAATAAGAGAAAAAGTACAGTTCAAGAATTTGCACGTGTTACATTTGATGAAATTAACCCATCCAATGCTAAGAAAATCATGAGCAAAGAAGTTATAGGATTTGAAGAACTAGTCAAGATTCCAAACCCTGAGCTATCAACATCAATCAAGAGGAATCAGAATCATTTGAGAAAACAAATCCTACTAATGAACCTGATTCTAATGAGTCAATAGAAATGGCAAAACAAAGAACCAAAAAGTTTAAACATGCTTCCAGCTACCCTACTGACAAAATCATTGGATCCTCAAGTTGGAATAACTACCAGGTCCAAAGGAAGATAATTTCCACTAGATAAATCCAACAATGCCCTTATTTCAATTATTAAACCTAAAGATGTCAAAGATGTACTGAAAAATCAATTATGGATTGAAGCAATGAAGGAAAAATTGGTTCAGTTTGAAAAAAACAAAGTCTGGAAGCAAGTAGAATGACCACCAAACCATCCAGTTGTTGGTACCTGTAGGTGTTTAGCAACGAACTGGATGAAATTGGTAAAGTTACCATAAATAAAGCTAGATTGGCAGCAGAAGACTATAGTCAACAAAAGGGCGTTGACTAAAATGAAACATTTGCTCTAGTTGCAAGGTTAAAATCAATTAGAATGCTTCTTGCCTTTGCATCTCATAAAAGTTTATGCTCTATCAAATGGAAGTAAAAAATGCTTTTCTAAATGGATTCATACAAGAAGAAGTTTATATAGAGTAGCTGCCTGATTTCAAAAATCAAAATTTTTCTTGTCATGTTTTTAAACTAACAAAGGCTATATGGACTAAAACAAGCCCCTAAGGCTTGGCATGATCATTTTAGCAAATTTCTCATAAATAATGTTTTCTCTATTAGAATCTTAGATACCATATTTTTCACTAAGTACCAAGAAAATGGTTCTCTTATTGTTCAAATTTATGTTGATGACATTATTTTTGGTGCTTCTAATGATCTACTTTATTAAGTGTTTGTCAAGAAAATGAAACAAAAGTTTGAAATGAGCTTAATGGGATAGTTAAACTTCTTCTTGGAACTTCAAGTGAAGTAAACTCATAAAAGGACGTTCATCTCGCAAGAAAAATATACAATGGATGGATGTAACCCTACAACCACTCGCATGAGCACAAATACCAGACTTGAACTTGATGAGGATGGTAAGAATGTAGATGAGAAAGTCTACAAAGGTATGATTGATAGTTTTACTTTATGTAACTGCAAGTTGTTTGGATATCATGTTTTCAACACGTCTATGTGATATATTCCAATCTAATCCGAATACCATTTGAATGTTGTTAAAAGAATTTTGAGATATCTCAAAGAAACATCTAACTATAGCTTATGGTATCCATATTCTAAATCTTTTAACTACATAAGCTATTCTAATGTGGATTATGCTAAATGCAAGATAGACAAAAAAAGTACTAGTTGTGGTTGCCAACTGTTGGAAAATTGCCTAGTTTCATTGTGCAGTAAAAAGTAAAGTGTAGTTGTATTATCCACAACCAAAGCAGAATACATAGCTTTAGGCAATTATTGCACCCAGGTATTATGGATGAAGCGTATCTTGCATGATTTTGGTATTAATGTGTCCTGCATGCCGATTTTATGTGATATTTTCAATGTTATTAGCATCTCTAAAAATCCAGTTCTACATTCATGCATAAAATATATTAAGATTAAACGTCATTTCTTGCATGATCATTTGAATAAAGGTGATACATTAATTGATTTTGTTTCCACTAAAAATCGGCTTGTAGATATTCTTACAAAAGCTTTGGAAAAAAAAATTGTGTGCATTAGAGAAAAATTAGGAATTAAATCAAAATCTAATTTTGGTAGGATTCATTAACATATTTAAATTGGCAGTTATTCCTTCTTCAAAAATCGCATGATAATGTGCGAAACGTTTTCTCCCATTACCACATTTATTTGCAAAATTCTTGGCCATTAAGTCTAATAACTGATTCAATTTCCAAAAATACATTTTTCAACACTCTCTTTATTTCTAAGCTAATTCATCATCTTTTTTCACATGTCAAAACTCCTTTTTTGCATTCTCTTCCATCTTCCATACTTTTGAAGTAGAAAATTTTTCTTCTTGTCTTCTTCATCTTTCGATTTTTGATATGCCAAAGAGAGAAAACTCCCAGTCAAGTGGACCTTCTTCTTAACAAAAAAAGAAGAAAAAGAAGAAGAAAAAGCTTCCCTCTTCTTCCTTTAAACCCACTAACCTCAAAGTATCCAAAGCCCCTCTTATGCTAAAATGGTACAATGACTCAAGATTTGATGATGAAAAATCATCTTCCTTTGATAAATACGAGTTCTAGGAGTCTGAGGAACCTGGTATTAAAGACACCCCAATGGGCTCTCCTAAAAAATTGAATGGTTCACATGAGGGAATGTTAAGCCCTAAATCCTCTATTCTAGTCAATCCTAAAGAAATTACTGATAGGAACTTTGGTAAGGTCCCTTCTTCTCTCAAATTCCATTTTGTTGAAGTTGGAAATTATTTTTGTCAAAATATTTTTGGCCAAAATTTAGATAGGGAAAGAGCAATTTATTTTGATTCATTGCCAAAATCTCTTACCATTGATCTCGTGTGTAAATTGAAATGGGACAGTTTTATGAAATTTGATGAGAGATCCTATCCTTATTTGGTGAAGCTATTTTACTCAAACTTTACTTTCATTAAATCTAAAAATAATGTTTCCATTGAGTCTTATATGTTTAGAAAAATGATTATGCTGTCTTTGTCAACACTAAACTTTATACTTGATTTTCCTGATGATGGTACTAATTTTTTTAACTTTGGAGAGTTTTTTGGAGCTAATATTTCCTATGAGGAAATCACCCACATATTTTAGGGTGGAAAGAAATTTGTTTTATCTAGTGGGGCTGTTTTAAACAAACTAAAGATTGAACATATCCTACTTTATAAAATGCTCAATTGTACTACTTTTTCCTCCCTAGTATCTAGTGGTGGTCACTCTACTAATCTAAATTCCATGAGTCTTTATGTTATAGCTAAAGTTATTAGATAAGAACTAGTTAATATTATTTTTATAATTCTAAAATACAGGGTTTATTCCTTCTTCTATCAAGCTAAAAATCTCCTTCCTTTATGATCCTAACTCACATATTTATACATGAGGGAATTTTCTTACCGAAAGCCTGGATTGAGGGGAGCGTGACTATAAAGTCTTGGATCTTATTAGCCTTAGAAAAATGACAATTTAGTATACTGAGGGCAATGGATGGTTTAAAGGGGTTAGTAGAATGCCTAGCAGCATCAAGCTTCATCCCCATAAATCTAAAATTCCAATTTCTGTTAGCTTAGAATCTGAAGAATCCAACCCTATTTGCCTCACTCCCATTAAAACACCAAGAAGGGCTTAAGGGAAAGCTAGTAAAGTGGATGTTGGACTTGAAGCTAAGACAGATGATCTTAGCAAAGCTGAGGAAACTCTTGCAGGCAATCTAGAAACCCTTGTTGATTTCATGGATTACAAGCTCAAGCATCATTTTTGTAAATCCAGTCACACTCATGTAAGTGTGATATAATTGAAAGAAAAAGTTAGAGTTTATTTGAATGCCTCTTAGGCTCTTCTTGATGATGAAATGGGAGAAGACATATAAAATTTGAAATTCTTATCTATTGAAACTTTTGCTATTTTAACTACCTATTGGAACTTCTGTTATTTTATCTATTGGAACTAATCTCTATTTTTTAGACTTTTATTTATGGACCTATAAACTTATTATCCCAAATGATCAGTCTTCTAATGATTGGGTCTGATATTAATGAAATCTAATATCTAGTATTTGCTAGTACTTGTTGTTTCTTTAGTTTCTTAAGTGTCTAGACAAAAGAAGCACAAATCACTCCAAATAGGGAAAGCACAAGGTAATAGAACTAGGCACACAAATAGAGAGAGTTTAGGTGATTTTCTTCCACTTTATTTTATCATCATCAAAAAGGGGGAGATTGTTAACCCTTTGATGATTTACATTATTTTGATTATGACAAAATTACTCTCCTAGAATTATGTGAAGAAAGCATGTATATCTTTTCATATTATCTGTTGGAATCTATTTATGCATTATCTACTGGAATTTGTTACGTACTATGATTTACTTTCCATAGTTAAAAAATATCATTAAGATTCTAGTTTAATTACATCTCTATAACTTAGGAAAGAAATCATATCATGTTGAAATCATTGATTTATTCACTGTTTAAGGAATCAATGCTTGATTACTAAAATTTTCTTGTTCCCTTATTTAATTCCAATGGATTCTTACCTTAGTAGGATCTTATAGTCATTGGACATAAGCATATAAAAGTGAAATTATGAAGCATTGAAAAAAGTGAATCACTTAGCCATAAGAGAACTTTGTTAAGTATCTTGAAGAGTTGTGTTATACTCTCATATACTTTTTTGATCTTAATTGTTGCTAATTCCTTGCTTTACATGTGTTTTTGTGAGACCTTGTGGTGAAGAGGGTCAAGTGGAGCTTGCCTTCGACAAACCTTGGAGAGACGATGACAGGGTGGTTTATATCTCAAAAAACCTAGTGGTGAAAAGAAACGAGAGTCATACCTACTCTTGAAGGACCCCATGAAGAGAACAAATCAATGCTTGGTTACTTTAAGGACTTGTAGTTGAAGAAACAAGTAGGGTGGTATTGTCTAGAATCTTCTACAATGATCTTGGTTTCAGTCTAGAAAAAGAAGCTGTAGCTTGCCATATGGAGTGGTAGCAACTCATACATTAGTCCACAAAGGCTGTGCAAGTGAATCTAGCAGAAGTTCCCCTAAGCTTGTTCACAAGCAACTGGTTTCATAATGCTCTGAAATATACCTTGTCCCATATGGGATTTTGGTTTAACCCTTTGTGAAGAACTGGTGTTTTACCCTACTAAAGTGTTTCTAATCCTCTACTTCTCTTACTGTCAAATTATTGTTATTATTTGTAGAAACATTCTTACATTTTAATTAATTTGACATGTTCAAAATTCTAAGTGAAAACTCGAGTAGAGGAATAAGTTGGCCAAACTTTATAAATACCAGTGTCATTTTACTTCGATTTTACTACTTTATTTATTACTGGTCAAACTGGTAGTTAAACTAATTTTTATAAATTCCAATTAGTAACTAAAACTGTTTTTTAGCAAAAGACTTAAACTATTTTGAAAAGGCAAAAAAAAGTTTGAGTGCTAAATTTCATTGCATTAAAATCCCTTATGCCTAATTCACCCCCTCTTAAGCTTATAATCACTCACACTTTTGAAAAGCTTTATGTGCTGCACATATATTTGCAACTTGTGTACATGAAATTATTTTATGCTAATAAGTTGGAAATGGTTAGTTGTGGGTTCTAATATGAAATGAATTCTTATGGCATTGGGTAGAATTGAACCATGAAAACCACGATCCTAACGTTGTCTTTAAACAAGACTAGACCTTTGAGTCCATAAAGATGATCATGCTAGATTAACTTTCGCTTTATTTTGGCACATTTGACTTTTTATTTAGTTTTGGTACAAGTGACATGGAGAGAGGACCTGCCACTTATTTCTTGAATTTGAATTGAGTTGCAAATTGCTACAAAGTGCATGCGCATGAAAGACTAATATACCAAGGTTTTAGGCTACTATAGAAAAACCAGATATAGTAACACCTTAGAATACTGAGCTTTAATTTCTTGGACATAAGCATAGTTGACTGTTTCTTGTTTTTTCAGACAAAATTAATATTGGTTGCACAAGAAAATGTTACAAGAATTCAAGAAATATATTTGTTTATTTGCTAGGTTACAATGTGTTCTTCCAAGAATTCAAGAAATATATTTGTTTATTTGCTAGGTTACAATGTATTCTTTCAAGAATTCGAGAAATATTTATCTTTTTTTTAGTGTTTTCTTTTTTATAAATATATGATAATTTATCCTTTGTGAACTAAAACACTTTCTCTTATCTTAATATTAGAACTCATTTTATTTGCCTTTTGATTTCCCTTTTCTTAATTGTATATAATGCTACTTTGCATATTATGGTATCCTAATTATTTATGTTAAATTATCTATTTTATGTAAATTTATGGCTCATTCAATTTTATAGTTTTCTAGTTTTGTTCCCTAATTGAATACAAAAGATAATTGCAGTATCATCTTGTTGTCTGCAAAGGAAATAATTGCTAAGTCCTATTTCACCAACTTAATGAAGCATATATCATAATTGAATTTATATACACATTATATGTGCATCTTTTTACTTATATATTGAACTTTTATTGATGATCTTGGTGCTTTTTTAATGAAATTGTATGACAGATTGTTCACTCTAAATATTTTTACATACTATATCATTGCAGTCTTTATCTATCCAAATTGAAATAAAAAAATTGCAAGCAAATAAATATATTCCTATAAAATCAACAGGCACAACACACCACACATGGTGCACTTATTTTTAGTGTATATATATTTTGCAGATAATGCATATATAGCTAATCCATTCCCAACAAACAAGACTTAGATTGATAGCTAATCATTTTTATTACTTGTTATTTAAACCAAAAAAATATACTTGTTACAAAAACTTGTAGCCATAGCTATAAAATTCATTTTTGGCAATTTTTCTGTAGCACTCCACTTGAGATAACCCCTTGCTAGGACATCACTCCAGTTTAGTATTAATTCAAAGTCCATAACAAGCAAAAGGCCCATTAAAAATATTTCAAACTTATCAGAAATAGTAGCGAATTTCAACTTAAGTAACCTCAACAAGAATTATCAAAGATAACAACATACTTCAACTTAATCAACTTTCACAAAACACTATATTCATACCTTAGGTGATCCCATAATATACAACATAAGTACTACATACATACTGTTAGTAATTCCAAAATGCTCAACATAATATACACACCCTGCAAATGTTAAATTCAGACCAAACATATCACAACATCTCTAAGGGTACAAAAACATGCTCAAGTGTGCCCATAAGCAAATACACACGGCTATTCTAATACAAAATTATACTTACTAATCCAACCACAAGTCCAAGCTTATCATGCAGTCCTATCTAAGAAAATATAGAAGAAACGGGGAGGGAGGGGGTAAGTCCAAGGACTTAGCGAGAGATATTCATAATAAAGAACAATAAGGATTTATTTAGGGAAAAATCAACCCAACAAATCATCAATTAATGACAAGAATAGGAACAAATCAAATATAGGCAATCAAGTACTAGTTTGTAATGAATCAATTATAGACAGTTGGAACAATCACAGGTATTAACAAGTTCAAAGCTATCGACAGGTACTAGCTTGGGTTGTGATTGTCTGCTCGAATAGCCCAAGATTATCTCAACTGAATCTGTTTGGGAAAAATGGTCTATCTCAACTGAATTAGTTCCAGAGGAAATACAGATGGCTCATTCGACCTAAATAACAACCCAATCTAGACCAAGAAACTTCACTACCCTTGTTGCTCTATAAGCAAGGTACAAACAATCAGACTACAGTCAAAATACAGATCAAAATAGAATAAACTTATCAGATTCACCTTATCATTAATTATGGGCTTACGGCTTATGCTATGCACACAACAGGGATTAATGTCCCGTTACTTAATCCAAAGGTTTCGTGCTTACGGCTTATCCCATATACACAGCAACGATTAACATCCTATTACTTACCTAAGTCTTACAGGAAAAAATTAATGTCCCGTTACGTATTTGAGAGTTTAGGGCTTACGACTTATCTCATGCACATAGTAGAGTTTAACGTCTCTATACTACCATATGACAATCATAAATCATAACAAATAACAAAATGGATAGATAACAAACAAATGGGAACAAGTGTAGAACAATAACAAGTATTGATCTAAATAAATAACAGGACAATAACAAGTACCGAACATGAACAAATACAAAATAAATAACATTCAAAAGTTCTGGATGCCAGAATAAACAAGAACTAACTCAATAGAGTGAAAACAAGTACTAACCCTCACAAGGGTATACATGTTAAATAACCAATTACGAACAAATACATAATCAAGTACAAATCTCAATAAAATGAGCAAGTATAGTTTAAGCATTTACGTGCATGTACATTCAAGCAAGTTAACCCTCATAGGGGCTACGCCACAAGAACATATAAGTATAGCAAGGCTAGAATGGTAGACCCTCACTGGGGTGCAACAAATATTGATTAAGCTTAAACAAAGCAAATATTAGTTGGTAGACCTTTACCTCCACAATCTCTGAAAAAGCTACCACAATCTATCGTCTACTGGTCTATAAGACCCACTTCTCCATCAACTAACCAAAAGAGTATAGTTATAGTTAAATCCACATTCAATCTTAACTCTTACTAGTATAGTTATCAATATTCTAAAACCACTAATTACCCACTTAATAAAATAGCAATTCCATGATTGCGCTCCTCTTTTTTCATCATTCGTACTAAGTTTTTGTTTGAAGAAAGTGAAGTGAGTGCTCTATTCTCTGTACTAATTTCTCCTTGTCCATGTCTATATTTCTTTTGGTTATTGTACTAATTAAGACTGCATACTAAAATACAACTTATGGTTTTTGAGGATTTAGAGGTTCCTTCACATAAAACAAAGAACATAGTGAACTTTGTGCATTAAATAGAGGATGTAAAGAGACTTTTATATGTTAATGGTGGTCCCATTAATGAAAAGCTGAAGCTAGCCACCCAAAATTTACATTACATCAATGCACTGTCTTTAATTATAAATCTTAAGATTCACTCTTTTCAAAGGCGTATCTTTATGTAGGAACTTGTCCTAGCATAGAACTTCCTTTCAATTCAGTCATGTGAAAACTTTGACAACACAACTGATACCTAGGGGGAGGGTTCCTCATGATGGAGGAGAGGCCAAGAAAGAAAGTTCTATGCTAGGACAAGATAAGATCGATTAGAGAAAGCTCTTAACAAATGGGATAGCTTGATGGATGCTAAGTTCGAAAGGATTGGACCTAAAGTCCATAGCACAATTGCTGAGTGTGTTAATGCATTGAGGTACATTGAGGGCCTACCAGACCACTTGTTTGGATGGGCTATAAATGCTCTTCAAAGTGCCGTGATAAGAAACTTTTTCTTACAACTTGATGAAAGAGATAGGCATATTTAGGCTAAGTCCCTAGGCAATTTGGCTCCATTGCAACTTTCCCTATTCCATATTTGATCAACTCTTGTCAAATACTTACGTTGCTTGTTTGTGTGTTTAGTACTTTTATGTTTACTTTATTAATGCATTGGTATGTACAAACTTATTTGTGACTAACTTTAGAGCATGTTATCGCTTATTGAATGGATTTTTATGACTTACCTATATAATGCTATCATATCAAATTTCACATTATGTATGATAACTATTTTCCTCACATATATGGAAAATAGATTGAGCTCGATGCCACCACATGATGATGAGTTAGAGTTCAGTGAAGGATCACCTGGCAATGATGCATCTAATGGAGTTGATAATGTATTATTCAACACAAATATATTGTTGCCTAATCTATACATTGAAAAAATGACATGCAACACATATGTGCTCACTGGAGTGAATAGGGTTAGCAAGATAATGGATGGTTATCCTGATCATTTCTATAATAAACTGCACATGATAAAGCCCATATTCATGAGATTGGTGCATGAATTAACTAGTCGTGGGCTTTTACCTCAAATGTAGCAGTATTGAGTATTACCTACTGAGGAGATTACAAGGCTTATGCAGAGAGTTAGTCCACATCAAAGACAGAGAAATACCATGGAATATTTCCAACACTCTTTGGAGATGGCTAACCGCCATACACATTGTGTAATTATGGTGTTTAATAGGTTAGCACCTAAGCTCATGCCCTCCCTCCCCAAAAAATTTTAATGAGGTGCCCAATCAGATTCACTTGAATCCTGATTTCTTCCTATATTTTCAAGTATGGAATATATAAAGGATCAACTCTTAGTATACTATTCATCTAATAATCTTTTGTACCTAAACTACTAACATTTGATCCATAGGGTATGGTGGGGGCAATCAATGACATATTGGTTATAACTGCGTACCTGCTCGTAGACAAAATGTATATTATTCCTAAAATGGGAACGCCTCCCCAAATGTCCTCACCATAGCTGACTTTGACCAAATGTTTATGTATGTACGTAGGTTGGGAGAGGATGCCAATGATACACAAGTCTTGCTAAACATAATCTAAAGTAACCCTATCTTTCCCTTCTCCTTAGCAAGTATCACAGTTCGATTCTAATAATAGTACATATCGCAGAAAATTTATATTGTTCCACTATTACCTAAACTACATTAGTGCATCATTTCTCATATAGAGAAGTATTATCTCATCGATGCTGGCTTCACGAACTATATATGTTCCTTATCCTCATATAGGCAGTCCTAGTACCATCTCTAAACTGTTTAATAGTATACCCATATATAGTAAGCTAAGAGAGCTATTCAACTATTATCATGCTTGACTGAGAAATACCATAGAACATACATTCAAGATTCATAAGATATGGTTCTCAATTCTAGCTTGGAGTATGCCAAGTTACATGATTGCCCAGTAAACTAATATTGTCATTGCACGTTATGCGGTGCATAATTTCATCCGTAAGTTTAGTCAAGATGATAGCATTTTCGCGACACCAAACCTTGAACTTAACCTCAACTAGGAGACCTTCTACCACCATGGTCACCCGAGCGAGTAGAAGATATAGGCATAATCTGAATTTTGTGATGTTTTGGCACAATAGATATAGGCCGAGAGGCATCAATGAGTTTATATTGAATTCTTAATGCCACCATGTCATGTTTGTATGTGTGTTGCTACATGTGTCTTGTTTTGGAACTTTTTTCATCAATTAATCTTTTATACTAAACATTATTGTTACCATACGCTGATACCATATGTCTGAATATTTATAAGTTTCATAACATGCGAAATGTGCATTGTCTTTGGCATTCTTGTCATAATAGAACATGCTAAAAATATTATTCTATAATTTATGTAATGAGATGTTTGTTATGACTTTGCTAAAGGATGAGTAAGTTTCATCTTCCCACGTGTGCCTACAGTGTCAGCCTCATATAAGTCCTTATTGCCAGGACAAAGAAGAGCTACAAATGTTATCTTTTTAGATACATAGTTAGTGTTGATCATCGATGCAACTTCATATGAGCAGATAGTAGAGATGCCCAGGCAGTAAGAATGTATAGGTGGCATCGACCATTTAATGCTACCTCATCGCATGGTACTTATACCACCTCTATATCCATAATTGCTTCTTTTGTGGTTGCATTGCTGGGTGGCCCTTTGAACATAGCTTGGTACACACTAATCAACATACACCACCACATCTAACACGTCCTATAGGGCTTATGTTGTTGTTGCCCTTTTGTGGTTGTTGTATATGTATTTTTTTTGCTTGTTTTGCTTATCTTACTAGCAATCGTAATTAAGATATTATATATATGACCATACTCTAGATTGAAACTGCCAAGTTCATATGCTAATGTCGCACTTATTATTGACTTATCATACTATTCTGTAATATAATCAAATCTATTATGTATGTTATTTTTAAATATTTATTTCTACTAGATTTGGTTCTAAAACCATGCAAATAGAATCAAGGTGCCTCGGTGGACAATGCTAGCAACAACATTGCAAATGTATGAGGCTTCGATGTGGAGGAGCACTTCATGCATGTGCTACTCAACACTAACATAATTGACTCCTTTATGAATAAACGTTACATATAGATATGCATGCCCAAAATAGCCAACAAACTTGCCCAGCACCTTCAGTGTCCATACAAAATTGATATTATAAGGGAGAAATTTAATGAGCTTAAGAAGCGCCACAACATAATGAAGGCGATCATCAACAATCCTGACATTTTCTGCAAGCCATCAACTGATGATATTTTTATGCCTACTATTATATGATCGGAGCTCCAAGCAGTCAGAATAGTGTGCACTGCCATCCCTATGTTATGATGTTGTATGATTACATATGTTCCATAAGCAATTTTGTTCTTTCTTATGTGTGCAGAGATACTAACTTGCTGACTGTTATTGGGTGTATGAAAAGACTAGATATGACCTCTTATCTAAGATCTTACATAGCATGATAGACCACAACGAACTAGCAATCACCTGAGCCAACAAAATAGATATGACGATCTATTGTTGGGTTAGCAGGAATGCCCTCGCATGGTATCAAGTTCGAGCACATCATGTAGTTTTTTGTACTTGTAAGGGTTATCTAGACTCGACATCCTACGTTCTCATTCAACTAGAGTTAGAGTGGATATACCCATTAGCTCAGATGGTGGCATCAATAGGGGTTTGAGAGTTGGTTGTGTCACATTATAGTCTAATATTATTTAACAAATTGGCCTGAGACTATCGAGATAATGTGGTTTATCTCATACGAGCCAAGTTAGTACGAGTTGTACACCAGACCAACCACCTACATCATCTTAATTTTACTATATTCTCCTTGTATTACTATAATGTATCATACTAAATATACGCTAAATGACTTTATGTATTGCAAACTTCTTATTTGTTGTTGGTGTTGTGTATTATATGTGATGAATGGACATACCATGTTTGATGTTAAAATTATTTGCTGACATCTTTACTTGGATCATGATATTAACATTACGACCATAGACTATGCCAGAATTATCCAATGGGACACCACTGACTTGTAATGTGCCTGTGTATAGTAAATTTTATGATCCCCACTGGAGGCCTCAAGAGAAGGCTATCCTAATCACTTATTTGACGAATGTTTGTGCCCTTTCGTGACATCTCTATTCTCTAATAGAGAGGTCCTTATAGTTGAGTGCTCCCATATTGCACGTTGTCTATCCATGACATTCGGTAGGATAAGGATAATTGGTAAAGTTAAGATGAAGATTCAAAAGTTGCGTGGCTACTACTACACATTTGTGGAGTACATGACTATATCTGGGGTGCAATACAATACTAAAACCATGGTAGTATATGTTAACGCGCAGTACTAGGCATACGCTAGGAATGAAAGTTAAATTTACCATTTTTTTCTTTTCAGATAATATATGTACATATGTACATAGCTCACATCACACATTGAAAATTGTAATATATCTTGTTCAAGAGATAATCAGGCCAAGCTATTTTCATGTATTTAGAGAGCCTTTATACATCCTGCTATGGTACATATTTACTGACGGATGTGCAACCGACTTGTCACTCCTCACTGGCACCTAGAACTTATGTGAAGTTCATAATTTCAAGCATACATGATAGCTTTACCTCAAATTGCTCCTCCCAATCATGATGTTACATTTATGTGTTATGTACCATTTGCAAACATACATAACATTGTTAGAAACACCTATCTTTTAATTCTACGTATGATATGGGTAGATGCCATGCTAAAAATTTTCTCGTGCTATGTGTTTCATACTTTTTAGGCCATCAATTGTTCTTTGTTGTCAGTGCAGTTGTACTTTTTGTGTGTGCACAAACTTATTGTTATGCTCTATATTTTACCAAGGTATTTGCTTCCATTGTTATTCTTGTATCGTAATTTTTAATTTCTACGATTGTGTCTAGTAGCTGACTTTTGTTTTGATTTTTTTTTCTTTTTCCGGCATAAAACATGCTTCATTTCTTGTACAAATATGACTTCCTTAACAAATTCATAAAATATTATAATACAACCCATTCAATCATTTAATCAATCATTATAAACTTATAACATAATCATGGCCATTCACTATATATACACACAACATATTTTATTATTATCATTTCATTTAAAAAAATTCATTAAACTCAAATTTCACCCCCAAACACTAACACAAAGGCATTGATTTGACATCAATAGTATAAAATGTCTCCTCTAAAATATAATCAAACATAACAAAAGTCCCCAAACCTAATTTTTTACTATTCTCCAAAACATAACCAAACATCAATCGCATTTTCCAACTTTCATTTCACATTCTCCAACAATTCTTTCAATATTCGTTATTTCAAAACACATAATAAATATATAATAAAATCAAACAAAACATTACCTTATTAATTATGTTATAATCTTAACTGGTAGACCATAAAATTAAAATAGTTATTGCTACATACTAATATTTTTAAAAATCTGCAAATGTTATTTTAGACCCAATCCATACCCATGAAGTTTTACATTGTAAGCTAGGGCTGTAAATGGGTAGGGCCTTACCCTACCCAAGCCTAGGGCTGTTAATAGGTTGATTCGAATTAGATCATATTAGATCCAAATCCAAATCAAACACAAAATTTTATAGGATCTTGACTGTTATAACCATATTTTGATCCATATAAAAATCAGAAAACCAAAAAAGATCCAAATTCGAATACTCCCAAAAATCATATATTTGTTATTTTTCTAAAAAATTAGAAGAATCTAAATCTAAAACATTCATTCTTAAAAAAATATTTACACAACATATTAACAAATAAATTTTCAAGTATATTTATTATATAAAAGCAATAATATAACACAACTTAATCGCATTTATTTATCATATAATTGTATTTTAGATTTTGCTGCTGATAATAATGCTTATTTGACATTATAAATGCATACATACTTGATTTTTCAATTAATTAATTATAAACTTAAAGGTTTATTAAAAAAGAAATTCATTTCGATCAAACTAAAATTTGGATTGCATTCTTTATATCACAACATTTGGCTCCTGCTCATTATTTATTTCGCATCATTTATTGTTTTAAAAATAGAAAAATAAGTGATGCAATTATGATATAGATACCCTCCAAATCTAACATTTTATATGAAAATTAACTAATTTGATATATTGCATAGGAGCTCATTACTTTTTTCGTCCAAAAATTCATTTTGGCATTACTATAGAACCCTACGTATATATATGTATAATACTAAGTATACATGTAATACTATATATATTCGAATTCAAATTATTAATGGATTGGATCGAGTCAAATCCATATTCGCTCCATTTATTTCGAATTACAGATTTTTTTAATCGAATTACATCTGTCGAATCTTTCAACGATTAAAGATCTTAAATTATTGGATTAAATTTGGATTAAAATCCACTCCATTGATAGCCCTACCTTGGCTATACCCAAGTCTAATAAAAAACTTAAATAGGTATGAGTAGAATTTTTACCCATGAAATACCCATCTACCCTAAATATTTAGACCATTGAATTCTATCAAATCTAACAGTCTAGATTAATCTAAAATCAAGACCTTAGGGCTAATTTGTCCCTCAGATTAAAAAAAAATGATCCAAAAATATGGAAACCATCTTTTAAACTCCACACAACTGATCTACCGTCATGTAGCCACCATCTTTGCTTCTTCTAGTGTTAGATCCCCACCACCGTGGCTATGTTTATTCTATTTGCATCGATTCAATAGCGTAAATGTTGGGAAGAGAGGAAAAAAAGACAAGTCATTGAGTAGTGGGACGTGCTTTATGAACTAGGATTAGCTAGTTTTTTTTTTTTTCCCTGCAAATTTGCATATTGCAAAGAATTTGAAGTTTTAGTTACTATGACAAGTTGGGGCATGGGAAAGCATCATATGGTAGAGGTAGTTTTTGTATTTAGTTTGAGTATAACCCAACTTGTCAAATAGTTGTTTTTTTTTTTTTTTGTCAAATAGTTTTGTTTCCACCGATTCAATAGTAGAGGTAGTGTTTATGTTGTCTTAATTTTGATTTTTGATGCTACTTTCAAGTGGTTGTGTTTTAATTATTGGTGTTCGTGTGTCTATGGAAAATGAGTACATAATTTGAATGCTATTACTTTTGGTGGAATAACTATGAAAAGTTATATAATCTGATGATGAAAGATTTAGGATTAAGAACTTTCCCTTGTCTTCAACTTGTTGGGCGAGCTTGTAATTCTGTAGCCCATGGAAAGATTTTAGCTTTCTATATATGCAACAAAAAAATAATTTATATTACTATATAATATAGGCGTGGACGTGCATGTGAACAATATTGCTGCGTGTGAAGTTTGCTTTTTACTTATTTTTTTCTTTTTTAGTGAATCAAAATTACGTTGTTTTCTGGTCTCAATGCTTCATGAGCTTGAACGCAAAGCTATTTTTGTTGTATGCTATTTTGACGTTATGTACCAATATAGCTTTTGTCTATTTTTTTTTCTCTTGATTTATTTTTTGAACATCAAAAACCAAATAGGTTTTGTGCGATCGTATCAAATCCTAAAATACCATTTTTTTTCTTCAACCTCCAACTAATATCTAATGGCAATTGCTCCGATTACAAAGAGAAAACCAGAAGAAGGCGTCCCATCAGTGGCATGAATGAGGAAGCCGCTTAGTACAGTAGATTTGTGGAATCCGTTGGGGTTTTTGGAAGGAAATGAATAGATTTGTTGGTTTGTAATCCATCCCAACCATAGCCAAAAAGTTCATTGGTGATTATATCTATTTTTCTTTCTTATTTTTGCATTTAAAGTTTGCTGAATGGAGAATTGTGAATTAGAAGAAATTAATCAAAGAACTAAAATTTGAGCCGGATAAGGCCAAGCAAGATAAAAATAGAAAAAAGAAAAAAATACATACAGATATATTCGAATTCAAAAAATATCTGGTGGATACGAATTCGGGTGTTATTAAAAAATATTTGTTGAATATGGATATGAATATTATAAAATTTAAACAGATACGACGAATATAGTTTATCCAATCAGTTTAATATCTGTTTACAGCCCTAAATATATATTTAAAAAAAATTGGGTTGCTGGGTCTGAACAATAGGCCTAATACACAGACCTAATGGGTAATGGGCCTAATTGCGTAGGGTAAAAGAATGGTTCTCATTTTTGGGTATGAATATTGCAATCCTAATAACAATTAGAGCCGTAAATGGATATTTAAAAATTTGTTTATCATTTGCATTCGAATCCGCTTATAGGACTATTATCCATATTCGTTTATAGTGGATATTATCCGTATTTAATTAATAAATATTCGATTATAAGTAGATACGAATATAGTAAATGCTTATTCGATCCATTTAATATCCGCTCTAAATACATATTCATTGAATATATCCATTTATATATTTGATTATCCATAATTTAATTAAATCCATTATCTGCATTCGATAAATGATATCCGTATCTAATATATTATATATATAATATATTCTATTGTTATGTATTTTAATATATATGATATTTAAAAAAGTTACCATATGTAATATATTATTATACATAATAAATTATATTTATTTTTTCAATATGAAATTTCATAATCTATATATAAATGAATATATGTATAAATTATTAATTAAAGAATTAATAAAAAATAAATATATGAGGATTATGAAGAATTGATAGATGGTAATGATGATAATTAACAATATTAAATCAAAACATTGAGAAATCAATATATGAATGATAAAATTAATCAATATAAAATTATTGTTGCTTTACTTATAATTAATTTATATTGGTGTCATTTTATTAATATTAATTAATCATAAAGTGAATCATGATTAGAAAAAAATTAACTAATTCAAGAATAATTAACTTTTTAATTCTAAAATAAAATAGTAAAACACTAAAACTATTAACTAGCTAAAGGGACATTAAGAAGTTGTTTGACTAAACTTATTTAAAATGTCTTATAAACTCTTAAATCTTATAAGATGTTTTTAGAGCTCCTTCATCATATAAAATATTTTTCAAATTTATAAGATACTAGATTTTTTTTTAAAAAAATAAATTTTCAAAGTATTTGGATAATAAGATCTCAGAGCTTATAGGGTATTAGTATTGATAGTTTTATAATTAATATGATTAAAATTAAGAGAGTTAGTTAAAATTTTAAAAATAAGTTAAAAACTCCTTATTTTCTTAAAAAGTGGTTATAAGTTTCTAACATTTTATTTTAAAAATTTTATAAGCTATTTTATTAAAAAAAATTATAAAATATTGACATCTTATAAGCTATTAAACATCTTATAAAATTTTTTGAGGACCTTATAAATTCACCCAAACAACTTTTAAATATTTTATGATATCTAACTATACTCTATACATATAATATAAGATGAATATATCATTTCATAATTTTATTTTGTAGATTTGTACTATTATTAATTTAGAAAATTAATAAAATTTATCTAAACATAAAACTTAAACTCTGAATCATAAAATTTCACAACTCTATAAATTTTAAACCCCAAAATATTAACAATAGATAATATTTTTATTGATTAACATTATTATATATACATATCTAAAACCAAATGTCAATATTCATAGCCATTGTAAAAACAATTTTGTTGAAATTATATTGAAAAATAATATGCAAAAATATTAAGTATTAAGATATGAATCAGAGTCATATGTAACAAACTAGTGAATAATTAAATTTTGAATTTTAAAATTTTAAAATTAAAAAAGTTAATTACTATGATTTTCAAAATCATGTATAATAAATTAGTTTATAATTAAATCTTGAACTTAAAATTTTTAAAATACTGAATTATAATTTTAAAATATAAATTATTGTTATTAAATAAAATATTGAAAAAAGGGACACTTATTTAAAATTACCCAAAGCACTTTTTCATTTTGTACAATCCCTACTTGATTTTCTTTAGAATAAGCTCCCTAGTCTTGTTTAAATTTTAAAAATCATTACCTACTCACTTGATTTAACAAAAATGCCCTTAAGTAAATATTTTTCACTCATTTTTTTTTCACTTCTTCATCATCCACATAAGCAAACAGCAAACCCTAGCTTATATACTTTTATTACCAGAAATAGAAAGAAAAGAAAAAATGCAATAAGCTCCACAACGGGAACGAGAATAATCATCAGAGCCAACAACCACTAACCCAACATCTGCATTGTCTTATTCTTCTCTTTTTATTTTCATCATTTTCGGATTTCTTCTTCTTCTCAGTTTCTTCTCAATTGCTGCTGAGTTTCTTCCAGAAGTAAAGTTGGAGTGTTCAATTAAGTGTTGGGGAGTTACCACTACAAAAACTAAATCCATATAATATCAATTAAGGATAGTATAGTTTTAATGGACGTGTATATTAATCTCATAAGAAAATGGAATGAAAACAATGCCGAGCTCTTTAGTTTGCAATACATATCTCCACATCAAAGATTTTACATGAGTTTGACTGATGATGATGATGTCATGACTATGGTTTTATTGTATTTGACATTAAAGATTAACATTGCTGATATCCCAATAAATCAAAAGGATGAATCAAACAGCAGTGCAAAGAATAGCAGTGATATTTTAAGGTAATACTTCTACAAAATCTAAATGGTACTGTAGTTTGTAATGTTTTGTACTTGAAATATTCTAAAGTTGTACTTTATTTATTTGAAAATCTTTCTCTACTTGGAGTGTTCAACATTATACTTTATTACAATTAAAATTGTACTTCATCTCACAAAAATTGTACTCTATTATATAAGTTTTATACTTTAAGTATTCTACTAATGGATTATCCAAAATTGTACTACAACTTCTAGCTGTTTATGCTTAAGTGTTTTCAAATTGTACTTTCTATTTTATGAAACTATACTTCATTTTACCAAAATTTGTACTATATTCATTGAAGTTCTATACTTCAAGTGTTCTATTTATTGATTATCTAAAATTGTACTGCAGTTGCTAAAGTTTTATACTTCAATTATTCTGAAACTATACTTCATTTTATACAAATTTATATTCCAATTATCTAAAATTGTACTTCATTTCACAAAAAATTGTACTCTATTATTTGAGTTTTATACTTCAGGTGTTTTACTAATTGATTATCCAAAATTATACTACTATTGCTAACGATTTATACTTTAAGTGTTTCCAAATTATACTTCTTTGATCTAAAATTATATTTCATTTTACAAAATATGTACTCTATTTAAAGTTCTATCTTTAAATGTTCTATTTATTGATTATCCAAAATTATACTACAGTTGCTAGGGTTTTATACTTCCAGTGTTTTGAAATTGTATTTCACTTTATCTAAAATTGTACTTTTATTTTTGGAAATTATACTTTATTTTATATTTCACTTTACCTAAACTTGTACTCTATTCATTGAAGTTCTATACTTCAAGTGTTCTAAAATTGTACTTCATTTTATCTAAACTTGTATTTTAGTTATTTGAATCTATTATTTAAATTTTATACTTCAAGTGTTCTACTAATTATCAAAAATTGTACTTAAATTGCTAAGATTTTATACTTTAGGTATTCTGAAATTGTACTTCACTTTGTCTAAAATTGTATTTCTTTCTTTTTTTTAAATTATACTCTATTTTACCTAAACCTGTACTCTATTCATTGAAACTATATACTTCAAGTGTTCCGAAATTGTATTTCATTTTATCTAAACTTGTACTTCGATTATTTGAATATATTATTTAAGTTTTATACTTCAAGTGTTCTACTAATTATCAAAAATTGTACTGCAATTGCTACTAATTTATACTTCAAGTATTTTGAAATTGTACTTCTTTTTTTATAAAATTGTACATTCTATTTTCTAAAAGTATACTTCATTTTACCTAAATCTGTACTTTATTCATTGAATTTCTATACTTTAAGTGTTCTGAAATTATACTTTATTTTATCTAAAATTGTAATTCAGTTATCTGAATCTATTATTTAAGTTTCAAGTGTTCTACTAATGAATTATCCAAAAATTGTACTTTATTTGTCAACCTCAAAGAATGCAGTCAAGGAGGAAATTGGTTCAACCAATGCATCGCATAATGAATTGACAACTCAATTGATGTATGGAGGAATTGCATATATGGAGAGGGTCAAATATAGGGGTATTCACAGTTCGGTAAACCAGCTAAACCGAATCAAAATCGAAATTTTGGTATTCAGTTATTTTTTACAAAAATATTTGGTATTCAATTTGGTTTTGATTTTTTGTATTGGTTAACCGAACGAAACCAAATTATCGAATTGAATATTAAAATATAATATTAAGATATATTATATTGTATATATAATATATAATATATAGTGATATATTAATAATATAAATATATATTAATATAATATTATAGTAATATATATTAATATACATTGTTTATTAATATATTAATATAATATATATTAATATTAAAAATTTGGTATTTCAACCTTTAACTGAACCAAATCGAAAAAAAATCGATTTTAACTTAACCGAATGGTTAACCGAAGTTTCAGTTCAGTTTGTATCGAATGAACACCCCTAGTCAAACATTCAAGGATACTTAGGAGTTCAGAATTATATTTAAGAATTATATGATGTCTACCTTAAGGTCATTTAAATATAAGAAAAATGATAACAAAAGAATTATAGCCGTTTGTCTGGGATATTAATTATTTTGTACCCTAATCAGGGAGAATTATACTTGATTACATGAAAATTGTACTTTATTTCGGCAATTATGTATTCGATTTAGCATGAAATTGATATTTTTACATGTTGTCTGAGATTTCAGTTATTTTGTATCCCAATCTAAGAGAATTATTTTTGATTTCATGACAATTGTACTTCATTTTGATAATTATGTAGAAATTATCATTTTTTTCATGTTGTCCGAGATATTAGCGATTTTGTACCTCAATCTAAAAGATTTATACTTGATGTCATAACATTTGTACTTCATTTCGGCCATTATGTACTTCATTCCTTAATATTTTTACTAATATTGTTGAATTAAAATTTGTTCAATGATTTTCTTTTTAAATCTTGGTAATTAATAACCAAACTCTAAAAATGTGTGTAATATTTATTATATGAATAAAATAATATTAAAGTTTAAAAGTGTTAACCACTAATGTTCAACAAATTAATGTTATCAATTGTAGTAATATAAAGAATACTTATGCTTTTAAAGATGTAAACAAATGAACATTTGTTGATAATATCCTCCCTATCACCCATACAAATACATACTTTACCTGACCCAATAATTTCAAAATATTATACTTGACCATCATTACAATTATTAAAAACTAACTATTCAATTGTAATAAATGTACTTCAACATAACACTATTTATACTTTGTTTGTTTTATATTTGTACTTCATTTTCATCATATTATACTCAAATTCACTGTCTAGTTTCAATTAAATTGAAGTGTACTTTAACATAACATCATTTATACTTTGTTTGTTAAATATTTGTACTTCATTTTTATGATATTGTACTCAAATTTATTGTCCAGTTTCAATTTAAATGAGGTGTACTTCAATATAACACCATTTATACTTTATTTATTTTACGTTTGTAATTCATTTTCATTATATTGTACTCAAATTTACTGTTAAATTTCAATTTAAAGGAGGTGTAGTTTTATGTTACACCAATTATACTTTATTTGTTCTACGTTTGTTCTTCATTTTCATCATATTATACTCAAATTCACTGCCCAATTTCAATTTAAATGAGGTATACTTCAATATAACACCATTTACACATTGTTTGTTATATGTTTGTACTTCATTTCCATCATATTGCTTCTAAAATATACTACAATACACAGATTATATACTACACTTTCAGTTAATATATATTGCAGGTTTGAATGTTTTTGTACTACAAATACTTCTAAAATATACTACTAATTCACAGATCATACACTACACTTTCATTTAATATATACTGCAGACTTAAATATTTTGTACTACAATTGCTTCTAAAATATACCACAGATAAACAAATTATATACTACACTTTCAATTAATGTATAATATATACTGCAGGCTTGAATATTTTTGTACTACAAATTCTTCTAAAATGTCTTGCATGTACATGGATTATATACTATAATTTTATTTAATTTGCAGGCTTAAATGTTTTGTTCTATAGATATTTCTAAAATGTACTGCAGTTACATAAATTATATACTATACTTTTGCCTAATGTGAACTACAAACCTAAATGTTTATACTACATTTGTTTCTAAAATGTACTGCAGTTATACAGATTATATATTACCATTATAAGATAATTTCACTATATAATTTTAGGTAAAAAGAAGCATAAATCCCAATAAGGTGAAGTACAACTTTCATGCCTTTCAAATACAAATTAGAAACTTCCTATCTCACAACAAAAATCATATATATATATATATATATATATATATCAAATGAGTTCAAGAAATAAGAAAATAGACAAAAAATAAGTGTAATACTGAAATATAGACAAAAAATAAATGTAAATACTGAAAAATAGATAAGAAATAAGTATAACACTGAAAAAATAAGTGTTTCATTTGGCTGATTCTGACGAGAGGAATTATTGGGATGTTGCTCTTTCCTTCTGTTTTATTATTTCATATTTGGACTTGTCAATCTTCTTTTACATTTTTTTAGGTAGCATCCTTTTAGAATCAACAAACATGGATATCTTTTTCTTGTTTATTTATTTTTTTATTTTCTTCTTCTTTTTGAATATTTTATAGTTTTAATAATGTTTTTATTTAATGATGCAGATTTTAAATTTTGCACACTTTGCCATTGGAAAAGGTAGTTTTTTTAGTATTATGTTATAAATTATATAATGAATTGTGTTTTGGGAATTGAGATTATGTCTTGGCCAATACTCTAATTTGTTCTTATTTTTTGATTGTTTAACAGATTTTTCAAAAGAGAAAGCGTGGAATTATGTCACATGTTTTTAAAATATGTGATAAATTCTTTTAGAGTGTATTTTTCTTTTGGTAGGTAATTTTTAATACTAATATTTGGTTTATTATGTTTCAGAGCATTAAACAAACGAGAAGTTGGAGCTTGTTAATTCTGTTGTGCTACGTTAAGGAGTAGCATCTTTATTTTTTGTTTCTTAGGGTATGTTAAAAATTATTATGTTATTTAATTTTTTAGGAGAATTGTATGTTTATTTTGTTGAATTAGAACTTATTTGAATTAAATTACATGTAGGGCATGATTTTTTCTCATTGAGTTGTTTTGGTGAGGCTATATAGTTTTTTTATTTATTTTATTAGTTCGAAATTTAAATTTATTGGTTGATTATGTTTTAGGGGCTATTTTTTCAAAATTTTAGTGTATTATTTATTTGATTGCTTGCATTTTAATAAAAGTGTATAGTTCTCATTATTAGAAAAAATATGCAATTTGTTATAAGTTGACAGATTTGAATATTCGGATATCTGTAAATAGATATTTAAATATTTATAAGTGGATTCGAATATTCAAAAAAATATTATTCAAATTTGAATATAGATACTTATAATTGGATACAAATGTATTCAAATAATTATAATCAGATATGGATATATCTGAATTCACTGAACATTCATCAAATACGAATTCAGATGTTATTGTATAAATATCCATCAAATACAAATGTGAATAAATATTAAAAAACTTAATTAAATATAAATATAAATATAATACATTCCATCCGTTAACATCCGTTCACACCTTTAATAACAACTGTGAAAGGTTCTAGCAAGGGTTTCCTATTTCATTTGCTGCAACAATTCCCCTTTTCTTCTAATCTCTCTCTCCCCCCTTGTCCTCGCGGATCTCTTTTTAGCTGGTAAGTTCCATTGCTCCTTTTACATACACGGAAAATTTATCTAGGGTTCAGATTTTAAGCTAAATGCCTACTTGTCTGATTTTGTTTTTCATTTTCTTTCCTGACGCTGAACGAATGTGAGGAAATAAAAAATGTGACTTTTTGTGGGCTGTAGATGGTATAGCAGTTCTGGGTTTTTTATGCCTATTACTGGGAGCATTTGCAATGGCATTGTCAATTTCAAGAAGGGTATTCCGGGCTTTCGGTGCCTCTGATTTTTCATTTGGAACGGCTTCTCTTTGCAATGGTATGCCATTTTTGTAATTTTATTGTCTTGAAGAAAGGAAGGTATATTTCTTGTTTTCTTATTATGTTTTAGCTAAGTTTCTTGATTCTATTAAGGCTGTTTTTACTTTGTGAATCAAGATTGAGTTATTATCTCTTTGTTTATATATTTATTTCTGGTTTTTGTTGAAGCAGCATTCAATGGTAATGGTTGTGGAGTTAGCGTCTCTTCATTGCAGTTCTCTGTAATAGGAAAGGTAGATTAACAAGCACAATTCAATTATAATTAGAGTTTTTAATGCAACAATGAACTTTTGTGCTGCCCTTCCTTTTCCTTTTTTTTTTTTCCCTTTCTTTCTGGAATCCTAAATACTTGTTGTCTCTTTCAGATCTCTGTTGATGTGTGTCGAAGGTATTGTACTAAGATTTTGACCCCAAATTCAAGTGAAGGCACATTTCCTGCAGATTTGTTGTCACCAAAACATGTGCTGACTCTAGATCGTAAAATAGGTATGGGGGTTTTAGGTTCCACTTATTTAGTCTTATTTTCTTGTTGGAGAACATTTAATTGCTATGAATTGCTGCAATCATGCACTGCGTGAATTTGATCTCCTTTTTTTTCTTTTGTAGTCTCTTTTGTATTCTGGTAGTGTTTCATAACATCTTAATTCTAATAATATGCAAAAATACATTTTTCTTAAATTCCTAATACTGCAGCAGAACTTGTCAAATGGAACTAATATGATTGATGTAAATGCAAAAAGAGATCAACAAATAGTTTTAATTTTAACATCTATACTTTGTAACTTTTTAGTCTTTTCTTGGTGATAAAACTAAGTGAAGTTATTTCATTTCCTCCTCTCTTCTTCTCCTTGCCAATTTCTGCATCCCAAACATTGACTTAATGGTTTCCATTGACAGACATTTGTCTTGTGCATCTTTGACTTTTGGACTCTTTAAATCCATCTAACTGTCAGCACTCAGCAGCATGCCACTGCCTTTCACAGTTGTCATTGTGCAAGACATTTACAACTATCCCACATTCTATTGTAGAGGCACTGCCACTTAAATCCAACAATTTTCTCATACATCTGCTTTCTAACAGTACAAATTGATCGAATCATTTTTCTTATCATGTTTTCAGAAAGAAGCAAGCTGGACTTGCTTTCACAAAATTCTTGATTGAAATTACTCAGCAATGTGTGTTTTTTCACTAATGAGGGATAAATATTATGATGTGGTGATATGCTTTCAGATTTCTAGAACCAGGAGAAGTGAAATGTAATTTTCATGCATCTATATCTTGTGTTAACCATGCTGAAAGTGTCAAATTTCTGTTCTGCTTAATTTTATTGGGTCACATATAGTAAGCTTTCAAGTGTCAATGAGCAATAAGTGTGCATCATAATGAAGCTGTGAAGTTGGGAGAATAATGATCATTTATAATAATTGATATTTCAAAGAGATTGTGCTTAATGGACTCCTCATATCTATATGTTATTGTGCTTCTGCAAGAGTGTAGGACAATGCTTGCATATTTGGTTTTGTTTTTCCTCCTGAATTCTGGAGGGAAAACTGCTGGGCTGAATGTGAACCTCAGCTACTGCATTGTCACCTGTCAATTTTCTTTACAAGTAATTCTCTTCAAGTGAAAATTAAAGTAATTGCTTCTTGAAACTCTTCATGGGATTTGTTCTCATTTTAGTTGCTAAAATTGTGAACACTTTGTTTAAATACTTCAGTAATGTCACAGGTCTCTATCAAGACTTGGTGATTCCTGTTACAAATTTTCACAATGAAGACAAGGGCTTTATTGTATTGGCTGGTGATGTTTTTGATGTCCCAATTAGGAAGGATATTATTCATCGTGTTGTGAGATGGCAGCTTGCTAAGCGG
>JACGDI010005459.1:1324230-1338223 GCA_014898725.1 Jacaranda copaia | reverse complement strand
CAAACCCCAAGATATATAAACCTTGAGTACTCAACCTCCCTAGTCAATTTACCTATAGCACAATCCCCTTTTTTTCTATACTCAACTTTCAGCAGCATCAATGGTAGATTTATGTAATATTTCAATTAAAATTATTCATTAAATTTGTGTAAATTATACCGCTCATTAATTAAAAACTATATTAATTTAAATGTTTGAGGATGTGTTAAAAAATGTATTGGAATTCATTAAATTCATATTTTGATAATTTAATTTTTTTTAAATTCACAAGTAATATAAAAAATTGATGAAATTATTCAAAATAACTACGGAATAAATTATAAGAATTTACCATTAGATTAAAACTACAAAATTATGATAAAATGACCTTATTTCTATATATAATAACCTAAATTTATGTGTGTGAATAAATTTAGGAAATATATTCAATGATTATTGAATTTGATTAGTTACCTTATTTTGGTATTTTGTGAAGCAAAAAATGAAAATATCCAAAGTAATTAGAAAAGATAATGAACTCTAACAATGTAAAATTGGGTTAAAATTGTATAATTATAGTCAAATATTTCCTCCCGTATATGAGAGTATAAATTTATGTGCAAATAAACAGATTTAAATAATATAATGAGAAGTCATGAAATTTGATTAGTTGACATAGTCTGATAATTTGCAAACTCATAATTAATTATTAAATGAACAATGAGATTATCTAAATCATTAAAAATATTTAAAATTTTGATGATTCAAAATTTAATCAAAAAATATAAGTATTGTTAAAATACTTCCTTCTTGTATATATTGTAATAAAGATTTACGTATGCATGAACAGATTTAAAAATATATTAAAAGATCATTAAATTTAATTATTTGTCTTGTTTTAATGATTTGAAAAATTAAGAAACTGTAATTAATGAGTTACTCTAAATAATTATTTTTCAAACAAATATTAATTTTAAGAATTTTTAATTTGGTTGAATTACGCAATGGTGGTCAAAATACCCAATTATTGTATTTGTATATGATTATATATCTATACATGTGAATGAGCTTGAAAAATGTATTAAATATTATTAATTAATATATTTTAACGATTCAGAAAATGAAGAAATTTACAACAAATATTGATCAATTAAGTTATTCTTAATAATTAAATCATTCTAAAGAATTTGTTTAAAGAATGTATTAACGGTAACCTATATAGATGGATTTTTTTAGTTAACATATTATTAAAAAAATAAAAAAACAACAACTAATAGTAAATAACCAATATAATTGTTCTAAATGAGGGGGTGGCATTTTTGACACAACACAAATCGATACAATATTTTTGGATTTGGGTTGGGAGTTATTGGATTGAGTCGATATTGGGTCGACCCGATAAACAATACGAAAATTATGGATTGGCTCAGGTTGGATATCGAGTTACACGATAACAATTTGATAACATGATAACAACCCTATGTTTTTTGTATTTTTAAATAATAATTTGTTATTTTTGAACAATTTTACTCTAAATTAATTTATAAGAATTAATGATTATTATTTACTATGTAAATCTTAACTACTTGGTGGTATTAAGATGATTATTCATCATTGAATGAAACAAACTATACTTTTTTGTTGAAATTCAACTTCATTGTTGTTAAAATTAAATTGTACAAAATTTTTGATTTAACATAAAAATTTGTATATTATTGATATTGTAGAGAAAATTAAATGAAATCTAATTATTAAATTGCTCTTTGTTACAAAAGTTGAGCTACTAAAATATAACTTTGACTTTTTCTAACAATTTGAAATAAGTTGTCTTTTTTCAAAATCTTTGTGTAAATTCATTATTTTATTAAGATCCTAATTAAACATAAAATGTGTAGGTTTTTTTAAATGAATTATTAATAAAAAATAATTATATACTAGAATAAGTTAGATTTAAATTGATACGAAAACTTTCAAGTTGAGTTTGAGTTGAGACTTATTGAATTAAGTGCTTATTAAATTGAATTTAAATGAAATAAAATTTTATAATATTACCACCTTAATATAAAACGAAACAACTCAACATGATATGATTGCCACTCCTAAGTCTAAATAACAAAAAATAGATAAATTTTCAAGAACTTTAAAAAAATAGATAATCCTACAACTTTCATTTGCGCCGCAACACAATTTTATTGCACAGATATCAAATGTCACCACTTTTCCTTTTTAAAAAAAATAATAATAATAATAACCTCCAAACTTACCCAAAAGACAAACCAAACTACAACATCCTAAGCATAAAGTACAAGCCTGTACAACAAAATTTAAAAATATATACATATAAAACCAAAAAAACCCCAATTTCTTCCTCTCGGTTGTAGGGCCCACAAGTTAAATCCAAAAAATACAAAGAAGTGCACAACTACAGAAGCGTAAAATACAAACCAATAAAGTACAACCAACCCGAAACAATGCCGTTTTGCGGCCAAAAACAGGAAAAAAAATGTGAAAATGATAGTACACACCACCAACAGCACTATTCGTACACGCTTCCACACTTATATTATATGAGAAAATATAGAGTGGGCCAGTAGCTTGGACTGGGCCTTTATTGAAAAAAAAAGGTTTAAGCCCAGACCAAGCACTATAGCATCCAGGCCGGTGCTTGATTAGCCCAGTAACGCCGTTGGAGAGCTATTCACAAGGGGAGAATGTTTTTTCTGTAGAGATGCTTTCATTCTCAGAGTCACTGGAGGAATTTAAATTCTATTTTATTACAGAATTAAAAGATATATAGTTGCAAAATTAATTTCGTGGTTATTTTACCAACGAATGAAGGCTTAGCTATAAAATAATAAGCATGCATCTTATACGTAATATTTGTGTCTTGAATATCACTTTCATAATTTTCTTGAGTTCCAAAAGTAATCAATTAATAAAAAGACTAAAGATACAAAAATATCCTCATCTCTTGCTTTAACGTACGTTAGTTTCAAAAATATGATAGTCATAAGATACGATAGTCAAGGTAATCAAATATATCTTTCCTTTACATACATTGTGATGAGGTGTAATTAAAAAATCACTCAACTGATGATAATTGAGAACTAATTATATCTTTTTAAATTGAATCAAATTCGAGTCATTTGACTAATTCGACAATTTGCCTTGTGGCTCACCTTAATACTCTAGGTTTTGGCTCTTCTACTTTAGAGGTTAAGTCGATGTCCTAAGTAGCTCTATCTATCTATATGGTATGGAACTATGAACCAAATCAAAAAGAGGCACAACTACTTATTATATTAATTTATGTAAGCCCTTAGAAAGCCTTAAACCTTGATTGAGTGTTTTCTATCTTCTAGCAGGGAACTCCATTTTTGAGAAGCCAAGTGAAGCTCTCTTTACCATAAATAGATCTATTCTCACAGCTATAATCTCAATCTCTCCCTAACCCCAACCAAATAGCAATTATACGACTCATGTTCAGTGTAATTCATAAAAATGTGAATGCCCAAGATTGTGCCATGTCAATCCTATATATTTGACAAACAATACCTTAGTATAATTATTCAATTACCATATTTTCAAATGCGCAACTCAATGTTATCTCTATGTTTACCTTTGTAACTTACATTCATTAGTATCATATTACCCAATACCTTGGGCGTTGGATGATTTTGTTTGACAACCCTGACGTTTTGTTATACTTTTGGAATCTAAAAATTATGGTCCATACAATTTGTCCAACTATAAACTAATTCATGGTTTTTAATCACCTCAAAACATCACTTCCATGCTTACATCAAATTGCGTGTATATTTGTGTTGAACTAACACATAAATATATATAAAATTTAATATATATATATATACACACACACATGCGTTGGGCATTAGTAAAATTTACATCTAAATATAAATAACTACACTCTCCATTTATTAGTGATAATTAACTTCTTAGATCAATAATCTATGTTGTTTTTGTGGAGATCGTGCGGCAAACTTGATAAAAATTAAAAGAAAAAAAAAAGGAAACCGTTGATGAGATAATCAAAGACAATCTAGTTGGTCACCATTGTCAAAATACACAAAATTATCCACATTTGTTATCAGAGTTGGTCATACATAACATAACAAGAAGAAAAAGAAAGAAACTAAAGCTGGCGATCATTATTCAACGTTTTTCACCAGCAGTCACCATCTATATGCACAATTTTCTTCATCTTACACCAATCCTCTACCAAAAAAATACTTTTAAAAAAAAAAAAAGTGCATGCAACAATTTGCATATGTCATCATCTGAAAAAAAAAATTCAAACTACGTGATCCCTCTTGTCGCCTGGCGAGTTAGACTTACTCTTCGAGTTGGAAAATGGAAATGGAGGCGAAAGAAACATCAATCCACCGGGTTGGGAACTAGCTGTCGACGAGGATGTCTTGTTCAGAAAACTTGGCGCGCATTTGTTTGCATTTGAAGTTGATGGGAAACTAGACAGAATAGGAAAAGGATCAGTACTACTAGCTGCCTTAACACCACTTATTTGACTTGATTTTTCGCCAACATTTTGGTTTCCTATCATTGTGCTAGCAGTAGCACCGCCAGATCCGATGATTGATGTAAGGGCAGCTGCTAATGCAGATTGGAAACTTGGGTCCGATGTTATTGCTTTGGTGGCGGCTGCAATAGTGTCTGGCGCTAGAGATTGTTGGCCAGCTTTCTGCAAGTAGGATTGGTAAAGGGTTTCATGGGGATGTGCTCCAAAGCTTAGAGAAGAACCAGAAGTTTGGTTCTTGTTGAATGGCTGAGGTCCATAACTAAGCATCCCATTGCTCCAAGAAAGTGGGAGAGGATTGGATTCTAAGGAGCTGAAGTTGAGATTTGTGGTTGAATATCTTGGAGGGAAGTTTCTTAATTGAGATGAAGGGGAGGAGGAGGAGGAGCTGGAGGTGAGATCAAGAGTGATGGTTGGATATGAGTTGGCGGAAGGTGTGATTGATGAATTTGGTAGGTAAAAGGGCTTTGATCTTGAATTGTCTGAGAGATAGAAATTCAGTCCATTGAGGTTCCCAGTGGCAGCGGCGGTGGCTGCAGGGGCAGCGGATGATGAGCTCAGCCCGGTTGCCGAAGTTGATGAACCGGAAATTAGCATGGAGGCAGCTGCTGCAGTGGTGGAAGCCATGGCTGTGGCCGAGATTGGAAGCGGATGGTTGTGTGTCCCTTCATATGTTGTGATCAAGATGGACATATCTTCAGCACATCTTTGCACCTTCAATTCAAGAGTCACTAGATTTTAAGTATCTATAAGTGAAAAATCATCACATACTATTAAAATAAAAGATTTGTAAGCCGTATTAATTTCACCTGTTTTCTCACGGGACAGGACGGTGCAACCGTGCAACGATAGTATGCCCGGGGGCATGGATTTCCCTTGGCAATCTTTTGTCCATATTTCCTCCATTGGCATCCATCATTCATCTACATCGATAGGTCCAAATAACCAGTTAGCAAAATGCCATCTATATATTGATAATTAAGTTATAACAAATTTAATTAATCTTACCGTTGGCGTATCACATCTGACTCTCACTGAAACCCTAGCTCGTTTGGCAGGGTTTTGTTGTGAAATCTCATCATCCCCAGTACCGTCTCTCACATTCTTCTTGGTTTTAGGCGGCCATGTCTCTCCGGCTTCTTCCTTGATCACTTCTTCAAAACTATTTTCAGGGCTGGGGTTCGGAGTAGTTTCTAGCGATAACTTTTTAGGCACTTCGAATTTGCATTCAAGTCCTAGTGTCAATTTCCCTTCTTTATGATCTCCTCCTTCCACATTCTCATTCTTTGGTGTTTTACGGTCGGAATCATCTTTTATTTTGTCACATGAACTTATTCCTAGGCTGAGGTCAATATGTTCATCATGTTCTTCTGTATGATCATGATGAGTAGTACTTGGAGGACTTCTTTTAGCCTCCTCTTGCTGAATAACATCTCGGTATCTGACTTCTAGAGTTCTATAGTCCTTCAGAATCCGGTCTAAGTAAATCTTAAGCCTTTGATTTTCTTCCATAATTTCGTCCAGTTCCGCTTTGGTTGATTCAACCTGATCATGATCCCGCTGCAAACATACATATACATATATACACGTGTCAAGAAATTGCATGAAATTAATGTTCTACTCCTTATAATTAATTACATCTTAACCTTGATAATGTTTAATCTTTAATTATCTTGCAAGACTAGAGAGATTTTCTAACCTTTTCTCTTTTGGCAGATGAAGATGATCTTGATTCAGATTCAGGTGATAGTCTCTTTGTTATGGCCAAACCCTGTTAAAGTCTTCGGTTAGAACCTCAAATCTTATTCCGAGGTAAACCTCAGAGACGACTCAGGCATTGGCTTAAGATTCTTGCAGTAAAGAGTAATTCTTAGGTTGCAAGAAATGGGAACTATTTACTCAGTTAAGAATTCAGAAGGGGTGGGTAAAGTACATAAAAATTAAATAAAACTGACCTAATCCTAATTCTAACTGCTGTATATCGTCTAATGATCACAGAGAGTGACAATTGAATTAAATGTTGCCGTAGGAGTTTCCCTGAGTCTAATATGTTAACAAGTTGCATCAGTCTTTATCAAAAATTGGTCAATGATATGTGAAAGGGCAGCTAGTTTGATGTATAGGTTTGCCAACGACTATATGACTTTGAAGCACATAATTAACGTCACATCTTTGATCTTTCAGATTCTTGGGAGCCCTCAAGCCATAACGATTCAGTATATACGAAGAAGGCAATGTATTTACCATGCATGAAATATAATTAGTCGTAGATCAAGAGATCATCCTTCTTATAATTAATTATTTCACTTATTTATTTTCTTACCTGATTGGTAGAGTTCAAATTCTGCTGATTAGGAGATGCTGAATTCATCCCATCATCATCTTGGGCTCTTTTTCCAGCTCTAACCTGAGATGGATATATAGAAATAGCATGAGCTACTATAGCTTCAGATATGATATGACCAGCAAACAGATCCATCATTGTTATCAATTTTCATTTCTGCACAGAACCTTGTTAAATCAAGCGATCAATTAGTATCCAGCAGTATTGCTTTCACACTTGTATATGAGAGGTTTGAAATTCAAATCCTTATAAATATAGTGTGTATGTGTGCAAATAAAAAACAGATAGTCTTCATAAATTATATACAATCAAAACTGAACTCTTCCATTTATAGCTACAACATGTAGCCAATGAGCTATATACAATCAAAAACCCTTAGCGTAAATGCAAGTGTAAATTTAAAAACAAAGAATATTAATCTCAAAAATTCACTGTCAAAATAATAAGTATCTGATATGAAAAAAATTATTATGAAATTAATTTTATAGCTATAACTATAAATTCATAGCAAATTTAATTCTTTTTAATTGCAACAAAATCTATAAGTTAGTAAGCCATTGAAGCACAACAAATTGACTATATATTGTGAAAAAATTATATATATAATGAGAATAGCTGCAATAGCATTATCCTTTGCACTTGACTAAATTTATAGCCAAAACGATAAATTTTTCCAGATTTCTATGGTGAACCACATAGTCAAACCAATTTTGTGCTACCATCCAAATGGATCTACGCATCAAAGATGAAATTTTTGATGAATCTAACTATATATAGAGTTAGACTCAAGATAGAAACATATATATATATATATATGTACAGACAAACACGACGACCCAATTTTTTTGCTACATATACATACAACTTGAACTCTTTAGATTTGAGGAAGAGTACCTGAAGAACGATCTCCTCCCCACAACTTTCTTCATCCCCATTGGATTCAGAGGGCCTGTTTTTTTCCTCCTTGACTGCACCTCCAAGAACAGATTTATGCACAGAAGTCTCCATATATATATATGTAATAGCTTTATTTTCTTTGATCAGCTCTCTATCTCTCGATCTCCAATTTGTAGAAATTTTTGTTTGTGTGATCTGTAAGAGCAGCAATAGTCTTGCTGTTTATAAAGGGAGGCAGCGGTATTTGACTTGTTTAAACTAATTCAAACTAAATGGCTTCATCCAGCACACTTACATGCACAAAATGTCAATGCTCCAATTGCATTCATCTTCTACACCTACACAAATATGGAATACCTATTAAATAATACATTCACTGTCATACTCAATAAATATATCGCATATAAAATAAAACTTGAAGAATTCAACTTCAACGTTTAAGTCTTTGAGGCATGATGTATATTTATATATAGTACTCGATTTATACTTACATATATATATATACAGAGCGGGGGGGTGGGGAGCACCGGGGTTTGAGAAGTAATTAAAGTTGGTCCCCAGCCACCACGTAGGCGCATTCATTATACATATATAAATATGACATATTTCATGACATTTTAATTTTGGGGTAGGAAATAAATATGATCAATATGAGTTTGGAAAGTAATCATTTCATAACATGCAGGTCGGCCTATATAAGCTTGGTTTAAATATATACAAATTCATATGTTGAATCCAAGAAGGATAATCAGGATTGAAAACTCTCTGGTGATTTTGTAGATTGAGTGGTAAAAATATTGTGAGAGAATATAAAATAATAGTTATGGTTGCATATGATGTCTAAATATTAAAATACGAAATATTTTTAGATACTTTTTATTTGATCAATAAATCATGATTGATACAACCTAAATCAATCTATTTAAGCATAATTGATTCAATGAGTATGATTAATTAGGCGTTAGAGTTAGATTGAGTCGGATCGAACTTAAAAAATGTGGATTTAAAGAGTATTATCAATTAATATATTCACATTATATAATAAAGATATATTTAAAATTACCATGTCAAAATAAATGCTAATATTATTCTCTCAAAAAAAAAAAAGAAATGCTAATATTATTAAAAAAATTACGAATACTTTTGTATAATTGTCGAATCATAATCCCTCTTTTGTATAATTATCGAATCATAATCCCTCTTAAATAATATACAGATACATAACATCCCACGGATGAATAAGCGTACTGTAGCAAATACAGCTAATTTACATAGTTGAATTTTGATAGATTGCAGAAAGTCGCATGGTCAGACGGGCTACCGCCACCGGTCAAACTTGTCCCACAGTTGTTGATTCTGATGACTGAAGGTGAAAAACTCTTTAGGGCTGATTAGTCTTGTCACAAGTCAAAGTTTTGTTCATAGATGACCGGCTGGGGGTTTGTCCGGTTTGTGGACCCTGCTCATATATCGGGCATTGACCTCCTGTGGGAATCTCAATGTATAGATAGATTTGCCAACGATGAACACTATTTCATTAAAAATATGGGGAGGGTTTTTTGGTAATTTCATATTGGGTATGAACTGAATTTGAATAATCATGGTGTAATATAAAATTATCTTGCATATTTGTGCAATATTTTAGCCTTGTTTGATTGCAAATTCCCAATATATTTTCCAACTTCAAAAATTTAAATAAATAAATAATATATATTTCCCAACTTCACTCTTAAAATATAAAATTTATTCCCAAAATATCCTTATATTCACTCTAATATATTTTCCAATGCTATGCTACTTGTCATAAATTGTCTTCTTCACATTACACATATATATACATATTACCACTCATTCAATCTATATATACCATATATATATAAATAATTTTGAAATATTCATTTCACCACATTAATCCAACAAAAAAGTTATTGATATGACATCTTATCCCCCAAGATACAACCAAACAAATAATTTTCTCCCAAAATATTCTTCTTATACCACCCAAAATACAAATAAGCAACAGTCACATTCTCCAACCCCACTTCTCAAAAATCATTTTGCCAAAATATTTTGATAAAATCCTCCAATTTGCAACCAAACAAGACCGTTATTTCCTTAATGAAATATCTTAGTTGATAACCACTACAAAAAAAATTAGGATATTAGTTACAATCAATTCGTAGCTGTTGTTCAAAATTCGTGGCTTAAGCTATGAAATTAACCTAGCCGAACCCAAAGCGAATACTCTTGTAGCTAACCATCAGTATCATCAATTCGTAACTGATAATTATTCTTTTTTATGTATATATTAATTTTTCTATGGATAATGCAAAATTAATTTGTTGAACTTTTGAAAAACATGAATAAGGATTAAAACTAATAATTTATGTCACTTGTTATTTTAAAAATTATATTTACTACAAAAAATATATAGTTATAATTTGTAACTATAACTACGACATTTATTTTGTAGCAATATTTTCATGGGAGACATTAGAGGTGAGTAGAGTTATATAGGGTTGTCAATTGATTAGATTTTGATTCAAATTTTAAGATTTTTATTTGATTAAAATATTTGATGGATCAGATTTGATAACAAATATCTATAATTCAAAATAAGTGGATCAAATACAGAATTAAGCAATCTGATCCGTTAAAGATTTCGAATCCAAACATTAATAATTTTTTATTAAATTAATATTCTTATATATAATACTAAAAAAGATTTTAAAATAAAATCTATATATTATATTGACCTAATATTTATATCAATGTCTATATTATGTTATTAATATTGAGTCTTTAACCTAAAAAATAAGAGAAATTACTGATAAAATGTTAAATATAATAATGTACAATAATTCAACTATGCATTAATATAATAGAAAATAGGGTTTTAGCATTCAAATATTTAACTTTTGGACTATTATATAATAAAAAATTATTAGAAATTTAAATATGATGTAAATTTATTTTATAAATATAATATTTTTATACAATTTATAAGGGGAGGAGGAAAGAAAAAAAAATATTAAATCGGGTCAGATTTTTTTATCGATTTTCGTATGTCAATTTGAATTTGGATATGGCATTAACAAACAAAGATTTTATAAAATATCAGGTCGAATTCAAATATAAATTTTGATAATCAAATTTGAATTCAAATATGATTGATCCAATTTAAATCCAACTCATTGACAGCCCTGGAGTTATATGCTTGAGCGTTTAATCAAGCATTAACATTTTTTTGCAAGCAAAGCTACCAACATTTGTGCATAGCACCAACGAGGCCTAGTTCTAAGGCTGTCAATGGATCGAATTTTAATTCAAATTCAATTTGAATTCAATCCAAATTTTAAGATTTTTATCTAATTAAAATGTCTGATGGATCAAATCGGATTATAAATATCCATAATTCGAAATAAATGGATCGAATATGAAATTATACAATTCGATCCGATAAAGATCTGAATCCAAATTTTATTAAATATATTATTAAATTGATAATTATATAGCATAAATTATATTAATGAAGACTTTTAATTGGAATGCAATATATGTGATATTATAATTAATAATGCTCTAATTTTTTTATTTTTTTGAAGTAATTAATTTAATAAAGTAATTATATATACGTATATTTCATATTATAGCCCAAATACACAATTTATAATGGTTTATGCACTGTAAAATGTGCATTACTGAATGATCAATTTAATACAATCCTCATGAATTATGCCTTAAATCTTTAGCTTTTGCAATGATATGATAAAAAGTTATAAAAAAAATCTAAATTTGAACTCTCTTAACTTTGCAAATATTATATTTGGATTAAAAGATAATCTTGAAATCTCATATAACATATCTTATAAAATGATTCTTTGTAATAATATCAACGCAAAATTTTTTGAACTTTTTTATCGAATCGAATTTTTCTATCGGTTTTCGAATTTTTATCGGATTCAAACATGGAATTGACATGTATAAATTCTATAGGACTCGGATTCGGATTTGATTATACATACCTGTTATCGGATTTGGATTATCCTAATCCAATCCAAATCCGACCCGTTGACAACTCTACCTGGTTCAATTATTAATTAAGGCTCTATAACTCTAAAATTAAGGAGTGTGTTCAAGTTTAATTTTACATAGTGATTTTGGAATAATTTATGGATGTGTTAAAATTTTTATAATATAAATTAAATAAAAATATTTATTTATTTTTGTGTATAGTACTTTAATATTTTTTTTATAACTTCAATGCATTTCTTTGAAATTTTGGATAAGTAAAAAGGAAAAATTATGATGAAGCAATAATAGTAGGTTATAGAATAATAATAATGGATTGTAAATAATAGTTACTTTATGCATCATTTATAATTATAAGAATTAGAATATAATAGTAGAGACGTCTTAAGAAGTTCATCCAAAAATATACCAAAAAGGATTAATGTTTAAAGAGTGTGTATCATGTTTCCCTGTGGACCTCTATATGTAACAAAATAGTTGTCAAAGTGAAATATACATATATATCGTTGTAGCGAGTTAGTTATCAAAAATTGATTATATATAGTTGTATTAATAATAATTAATTCATATTTGATGTATATTACTAACCTTGCAAAAAGAATATTTACATGAAGAAAGAACAAATTTAATTAATTTATTGATTGTTGCCTTTTAAGTTTGGGAAGTTGGCGACGTTATTCTCTAAACTCTGTTTGTAGAAACGTTTAGATAGTGCAGCAGTTTTGGATTCCCGTCTCAAAAACTTGTGATATTTTAATATTCTAATATTATGAAAATATGTAATTATTTCAATATAATAAATTTAAAATATAAATATATATATATATATATAATGATTGATATGCATTTAATAGTTCTTTAAAAAACATAAATTTTAAACTAACATTTCAGCTAATTTGCGTTTATGTGCAACTTAAACTTCGTGACTCGTGGTCGTGTAAATACAAACAAACAAGCCCCTTTGTAATTACCTATGTTTAATTAATAAATTCATCTCAAACATAAATTAATTTGATAATATGCGTGCATAATATTATATGCAATCGTCTCTTTCCAAGCAAAACTTGAAATGTGGCCATAGAATAATGAATTCAGCTAATCCTTTGACAGTTTGAAAGAGTAAGCAACTTAGTTTAATTTAATTTACTAGTCTCGATAAACCCTAATGTGAAGAGAGCAACTCCACGAATTGAACAATATTATATCTCTTACTTCCAATTCTATCAATAGTAAAATACCATCAACTTGTGAAAGTGCAATATTCAACGCATCAAACCCTATGACAATCCCATCTTGGGATCGCAGAAGTTGACATCTAATAATTGATTTTAATCGTGTAATTATTAGTTGCATCAGCTGCAATAAATTTGATCTAACATTGGATTCAACTATGATCGTTGAATTTGCAACGGTAAAAATCACCAATCCTTATAAATTCAATAATCACATATAGATTGAGTGCATTACATTTGATCAATAGTAGCATAATCCGTCTTAATTAATCTATCTTCAAAAGAATTTTGTTGCAAATTCAATTATCACAAATAAATCAAGTTCATTACTTTTGATCAACGGTAGAATGACTATTAATTTCCCTCCAAGAAAACTTTGCCCCAAAATGTAGGTCACCTTGTATTCCTTGGTTTCTACTCCCCCCACCCCCCATGTTTTGAAGGGACGTTCTCAGCTACTATAAATAATATTATTGAAAATAAAAAATTGAATGATAATATAAAAATTATTATTAATATAAATTAAGTGAATAATTTTTATTGTATTATTAATAATATATCTTAAATAATAATAAATATTATTTTATTATAATAATGACTTAATTAGTAATAAAAATATATAATTTTTTAAATTATTATTTATAATTAATGACACATGCAAGTATGATGTCGACTCTTTTCATAGCCCACCCAATTAATTAGCGAGAGACCACATTAAACATGAAGCTATCATTACAACCCTTGTACGCATGGCAAAAAATCCCCCAAATTTGGGGTCCCTGCAAATATCCGCAAATTCGGGGAATTTTTCCCCACAGGAATAGGGATGAAATTCTCCCCGAAATCAATTTGGGGACAAGGACGGGGATCATAGTCCCCGCCCTGCCATATTAATTAAAATATGTATTATATTACATATATACTATTATATATACATTATATTTTATATTATATATA
>JACGDI010005459.1:1302900-1324130 GCA_014898725.1 Jacaranda copaia | reverse complement strand
GGAATGGGGGAGTAGCTCCCCGCCCCATTCCTCGTGGGTGCCATCCCTAAAGCCCTGGGAAATTATACTTACGGTGAATGATGTACAAAAACCAAAAAACTTTCATTCAAAATTCTATCATTCTTCCCCTCATGAGAAAGTGCTAAAACATTTGACTCCTAATATAAGGAATTATAGTCAATCAAATAATATAAAATAAATGGATTAATTTGAAAATAAATAAATTGCTAATTGTGGAATATTATTCTCGTCAATTGTCAATATGATTGCAATTTTATTTTTTTTTGTTATTAACTACACATGTTTATTAATTATTAATAATAACAGTTTCAACATAATTTTTTATCACTATTATATTCTAAAACCATTGTGGGATTAAAGTATAATTAATGTTCAAAGGCAATTTTAGCAATACAACCCTCATGCAGATCACTCCAAGAAAAATAAAAATTAGTGATAAAATAATAATTAAAAATATAAAAATTATTATTAATTATATATATTTGACAAAAGATTTTATTTTATCATTTTAATGATTTTTACAAATTTAATAGTTACAATGGTAATGTTTAAAAATGTCACAATTGACAATTAATGGCACATTTATAGTGGCAGCTAGGCTAGTGACAAATGACAATAAAAATTTTGTCACAAATAATAGAAACAAATTTTGTCACTAGCCTAGCAACAATAAAAATTTTGTTACAAATTATAGTAACAATTTCTATAATGTTTATTGTCACTAAGTTATCACTATTGATGTGTCACTAATTGTCAATAGTGACAACTTAAACTATTAGTTCTTATATATATCAGTCAGCCATATTGTAATAAAATAAAAATGATTATCACTTAGAAAAGCACAGTATGAGGGATAAAATCAGAGTTATTGTTACTTAATATAAGCAATAACTTTTAATATCACTTTTTATGTCATATATATTATAAAAAAATAATTAATCAGAGTAGTAGGGGTATTATCTTGATTATACATTTTCAAGTGTTATATATGTGAATAGAAATAACTTTTTAATTATTATTTTTAATATAGGCCAAAGACATGTATTTTCAACAATTATCTTTATGCCCTATAATTTTGTGTCTTTTTCATGTGAAAGAAAACCGCAAGATTTTCATACCCTATATTGAATTCTACAATATTATTAATTGAAAACTAAAACAACAAATGGATATAATGCAAAACATCGACAAGAATTTATTCGATCAAAATTTTTGCTAGTACGTAGTATTCTCTTTAGGTTCCCCCTTTTGGGCTGCTTGGTCACCTGGAAACATAGCTTTCTTTTGTATATTAATTGCGGCATATAGGTCTGTGCATGCGGGTAATTTCTTTACGGAGGAGTGGCCTTGGGGGAAGAACTCTTAATTATTGATGGCAATACTTGTAATTTGATTACTTGGCTAATTAAAGACGGATTGATTTGAAATAATATATAGTTTTTGGGGTTTTCTATGTGGGATTAATTAATGAAAGTGGAACTTCAATTTATCAGGATAAATAGCTCTTGAACCTTCAATTTATCAGGATAAATAACTCTTGAACCTGCTTACTCCGAATTAATTAAATACACTATATTGGGTGGTTAAGCATATATATAGTTTTATTTGGGTTTTCTAGACTAGTATGATACATCGACGCAGACCTAAATTGTTATTTTGTGTACATGATTTATTGTGATTATTAGTTGATCATGGTTATTGATATGGGATAGCTTAATAGACCCAACCCGACAAACTATTGACTTCAGAAAGATTTTCAGGCCAACTTAACATTCAAAGTCCAACGGCACTTTAGGACCCAATTGGGTTGATTCACTTGATCACAACTGCATGATCAAGCGAATAATTCTTGACCGTAGTCAATGGAAGGCTTCAAGTCACTTTGTCCGTTCAGCCATCCTTCTGGTTGACCACCCTATCTGGTTGTGATAATTGATCAGAATGCTCACTCCGGTACTAATCCATATCCCTGTTGCATTCAATACTCTAGCAGGCAGTGTACCTCCGCATTAATGGCGTGTGCCACCCCAATATAGCCTCTACCACCAACTTTGGCATAGAAGCGCACACCCAGAATTCTATTCACCCTAAAAGCAAAAGATGATGCCACCTAAAATAGTACCAGAATTAGAAATAACCAATAACCCCCAGGTAAGGACAGGAGCCATCTACACTTGATAAGGGCATTTTAGACACATCATCAACCCAAGATAAGGCTATAAATGCCTCACTGCCAACCACCTTCCAGGTATATCATATACACTATACGCTCTTACTCTACTGCTCGATTATCTCACTCGACCAGTGCTAACTTGAACATCGGAGTGCCTTAGCCGAGGACACTTCGATTAGTTTAACATTTGCTGGTGGTTGCAGATCTCAACCCAAGATGAATATCATTGTTGGATTATTCGATCTTTCTAGTCGAATTAGCCCAAACATAACTTTATTCACTAAATACGACTTTCAATTTCATCAGTTATATATATTTATTTTAGGTTTAATTATAAATGTTTTATGCTTATCAGATATTCACCCTTTATTATTATTATTATTATTATTATTATTATTATTATTATTATTATTATTATTATTTGAATAGATCGTTTTGAAGATTTAAACTTACAAAATTTTATTGGAGGTTTTTTAGCAGAAGTTCTTCTGAGTAGGGATATTTCTTACATAGTTCAATAACATTCTATTTTTTTAGCTTGAAATAAAAATTGTTAGGGCCATTGAATATTCAGTTGGAATCCTCTAATGCTTAAAATTAAAAAATAAGAAAGCAAACCCTAATCACTTACAGAACACCAACTTATGCCAATGAACTGTAAAAGTGAAGTTTTGGTACCTCAATCTAAAAACAGTTTCACCTATTAATTCGAAACATGACATGTGATAATCAACTAATTATGTTTGTTTTTACTTATTTTAGGAAATGAGAAATATTTTAAACGTTTTTTTGTTTAATTAATCATTCGTACGTATAATTAAAATTTGTCAAAATTTAAATTTCAAATCTCATACATATAAGTAAGAATATAATATTATTAAATTAATTAATGATTGCGCGTACTTACACACCTTCCCTTTCAAATAAAGCGCGTTTTGAAAGTCCGAACTTAGAAAGACTTTATTGAGAATTTTGCGCTTCCGTTGAGTTGTTGAACAAGTGCACACATTAATTTAATATTTGAAATTTTCATGGGACTGGCGTGCATGTGCCCGCCACAATGATGAGACTCTGTCCCATTCAAGATTGGGGCGTGAAAATTAGTTATTGATACTCATTATTTTGGTCCTCACATACTTAGCATACTTCCGATGAATCACCATTGCACTCAAGAAGGTAATTACAGTTCCAAGAATTTATTGTTAGATGTAATTTAAATTATTGTACCACTTGTTTTTATTGACCTCAGTGTGAAAAATGGAAAAGCTCAGAATGGGTGAAAGTTTAATTTTTTGAATCACAAAATTGAAAAATGTCTTGAGTTAGGATATTGAAACTTAAAAAATTATTGCCTTTACTTGGATGTAGAATGGATGAGCTTCACGGCATATGCCCATAAAATCTAATCACAATCAACAATAAAACGCTTGAGCGTAAAACATCCCTTTATCTTCTCCTCCTTTTTTATTCTCATTATTTTTTGTCGAGTTATATACATATATATATATATATGTATATATGTACACACACACGAGCATTTGCCCTCGTGTTAGGAATCAAAAGATGATTTCAAACGCTTAAAATGTGATTTTTCAAACTTGTACTAGATTGGACGATGCGTCCAATAAAAAGTTCACAAGCTCGAAAAACGCGATGACACTGCAAGAGGGACGAGCCTCGTGAGCCCAAATGAACTTAAATTGACCAAGACCACCTAATGCGGTGCCTGACGTCTACCGATAGCCTGCAAGGCTTGTGTGCTATTGGTAGCAGCCGCTAATCACCCTGGGGGCAGCCGACGACTCATTGGCAACGCCTCCCCCGCAGCTACCCTTCTCATCTCTGTGAATTTTGATTCAATTTGGGACTTTGAATTGAGTTGAGCCTCCTTCCTAACATCCCCCTCTGAAGACTCGACATGACTTGACTTGATGAATTCAGAAATATTTTACTAACTCTAAGGAATTGGATGAAACTCACAAAGAATAAGACAAGGTAAGAAAAGCAAAAAAACATAAAAGATAAAAGAAGCGACCTTGGGAATTGATCTTAAAAATTCTCATAAAGATCCACTCTTCTCAACTACAAACTTGCCAAAATTTTACTAGGTCCTCAAACGAATGTAAAACAATTAGCGAAACATTCTCTAAAGCCTAAAGAACCTCAACATAGATGAAAGTTGGGTTGTTTCGCTTTTCGCATAAAATTCAAATAATAAAAATTAATTGATGGCTTTATTAAAATTTAATCAAATTAGTCAAATCAAGATAAAAATAAAAAATTGGACCTCATATTATACTTCTAACATGAAAATAAAATTTCCAAATTGAAAATAGGCCGGGGGCTTGATAATGATATGGCAAATTAAATTCATAGGGGTAAAAGAATAAAAACAAACTAAGGGGACTCAATTAATTAAATAATGAGAATAATAAAAAGCTCAAGCATCCAATTAATAAAGCCCACCAAAATGATCATCGATTATTTTAGGGTCATGCACCCATTATTTTAATTGATGTCGTACATCCATTTTTTAGCCACTGATAATAAAGTGATATAATCTTCATCCTATAACCATTATAAATTGAAAAATTATTGTTCTCTACAAGAATCATCTCCATTCACAATTAAATTAAGAGAAACAACAATGAAACCATACCATTTTAATAATTTAAGGATTAATTACCTACACCTCATAAGATTGGCCTATTCATAAAATTATCCATAATTATAAAGAAATTACAAATAGCCACTGATGCTAACAACTTGACAAGGTTGATAAAATCATCATTTTATCCCTACATTTTAAAATTAAAATATAATAAAAATTGACCTCTCTTAGTAGAATTATAAAAATGCCTTAAAACCCATCTAACAAAAATTCAACTTTATCACCTCAAACAATAACTTTAATAATTTTGAGGACATATGTAATCATGTTAAAATAATAAACATGTTTAACATAATTTAACTAGTTTTAGTAAATTATTTAATAATTAAAAATAAAAATATCCAAATAATTGAAAATTAATAAAAATAAAAAATAATGTTACATATTTAGTAATGCTAACTATTAAATATGTCTAAAATAATTTTATTTAAATAATTGAATTTATTTAACAATATTAAATAGTAAATATATATTAATTGAGTTACATTTGATATTTTTGAAATAATAAATATATCTAATAATTTATCAAAATTTAAATCAATTATTTATCAATTAAAAAATAAAAAATTAACAATTAACAAAATAAAACATAAAAAAAATCTAAAATAATGTTGCATATTAGATTATATTAAATAGTGAACGTATGGAAAATTATTTATAATAATATTACATATTTGTTAATTGAGTTAAATATTTAATAATATTAAAATAATAGACTTATTTAAAATAATTTAATAAAATTTGATAAAATTATTTATCAATTGAAAAATAAAATTAGAAAAGAAAAAAAAATAGAGAAGAATAGAATAAAAAGAAGAAGAAGAAGAAGAAGAAGAAGAAGAAGACGTGTGCCAATGCCATTGCAGGCCGCCTCTGCCATGGCAACTGCACAGTCGCGGCTACTGCGCCTTGCTATAGCGGCCACCAGATCTCGATTCTGGACTTAGAGATGATGGGTCGGGGGTGGGGTATATATATATATATATATATGTATGTATGTATGTATCTGTGTATATATATATGTATGTATGTGTGTGTACGTATATCTAAAGAAATTTTTAATATCTTCTTTTTAATGGATTTTAGGGCATTTTTTATAATTTCACCAAGGTAGGTAAATCTTCCTTTTTGTTTTTTTTTTTCCAGTATTTTTGATAGGTTTTTTTATTTTAAAAGGTAGGGATAAAATGGCCAATTTATCAACTTCAATTTTTTAATGGTCGGCCATTGACATCAAGAGGTATTTTGCAAGTTTTTTATAATTATAAATTTTTTTATAAATAAGTCAAACTCTAGGGGTGTAGATAAGTAATGACTTAATTTTAATTTCTCTTAATTTAATTACGGATAGAGATAGAAAGAATCATAATTTTTCAATTTATAGTGATTTTAGATTAAAAATAAAATTATTTTAATATTAATAATTAAAAAGTAAATATATAAGATTAAGTTAAAATTATGAATACATGACTTCAGAAAAACCCCGCAACTAACGATAAAGAGTGTGATTAACTGGGTAGAAATTAGTAGCGTGGCGGCGCTTAACGCAGATAAACGATTGAAATAGTCAGCGGGTCTTTCCACGAAAGTTTGCTAAAATGTTAACCATTTAATAATTGTCCCATGTGAAGATGGATAGATTGTGCTACCAAATTTCAACTTTCTTGTCAATTTATTATAAAACAAGTTGAAGATTAGAGGTTTGTGGGACCATGGGATATATATATTAATTAAGAAAACTTTAGTATGGATAATTATTATATTAACATAATAATTTTGTCTACTCTTTAATTTGTCACACAAATACAATTACGTGTCAACAACACACCCCGAAAAATAATTATTTTTTAATAAAAAAGGATATAAAATGCGTCGAGTTGATGTCGGTTTGGACATCAACGATATTAATCCTCCCAGCCCCTGATTATAATTTATTTTCCAACTAATTTGCAGAAAAATATAACTTTTTATCTTAGAAAAATATACATATCTTATTAAGTGACAATTTAAGATTATATCACTAATTTTATATATTAAATGATACTAATATATATATATATATATTATTAATAATTAATAATGCTTTTATTTTTATATAATATTAATTTTTAATTTGTTACAATTTGTTACAATATGATTTAATGGTGACAAAAGTTAGTATTCTAAATTTTTATTATTTGAAACTATGAGCTCATATGTATAAGTGACCATTCACTAAAATTTTTATGATTATATTTTTATTGTCAATATAAATATATCATTAATTGTCATAAATGGTGACAGCTTAAACTCAAACTTTGTACTAATTAAATATTCAAAAATATTATTGTGATGAAATCCAATTTCTCATCATTTAATGTATGTATTGATTAAAACTTTCACATTATCATCACTTATAATATATTGTCACTAATTTTTCTTTTCATTGCAGTGTCCACCCGCTCCACAAAAACTATTATATTTAATTTTCGTTGGAAGGCAACAAAAGTCAACTTTCTACCAATTTTCCAACAAATAACCCTTATTCTAAAGTAAATTCCAGTTTCTGAAAATTAAAAATAAATTAATCTAGAGATTAACTCCACTCATAGACTTTTTCACTTTGAAGTAATAAGAAGAATTCTTATTAAGCACATATTTTTCCCTTAAATCCTTATGTGCCCATGGAAGCAACATATATATTGCTTAATGTAAGGCAACAATGTCTCTGTTAGGTAAATAAGCATTATTTATGTATGCTGCTAAGTGATGGTTTTATTTGCCTAATCTCCCCCATCTGACGCCCCAGATTATTTGACAAAGTTTATATTAATTAATATATTAATTTCTTAAGAAATATTAAGATCTAAGTGTCCTATTTATTTAATTCTACTGTTAAGAACTTACTTTCCAACAAGTCATATATTAATAACAGCTTAATGGAATCAACAACCGTTTTACTACCTATTAAAATAAATTATATATAATGCGGTCCTTAGATACATATGGAGAGTCATGAGCTTCAGACTTGAGGTAGATTCTTGCCAATTTTATTAAATTCAACAAGGTCAATGGTTTTCATAGCTATTGATGATCGGATAATGTTGTGGGAATTTTCTCTAATTCACATTTTAGTTTTGGTCTAGTTCATAGGTTAGTTATTTTTGTTTGATGTGATCAATGTGCGAAAGACTATTTGAACAGAGAAAAAATACCGTATTTGTTAATTAACCATTGATCAATTATACATAATAAAATGATTTAAAATATACAAACACTATGGAGGATTTTGATAATTCAATTCATATTCATAGATAAGATTAATCGTTTTATAAATAAAAAATAAAAAATGTATAAGATATAGTTTTTATTGTTATACTATAGCTCTTGAACCGATTTTTCTCATTTGAAACCAATATATGCTAACTTATAGAAAGGGAAAACTAAATCGTAAATGCCCTTGGCTTTGCTTAGTGCATTTATTGTATATTAATGACTTCATAAGGAATTTGCTTTCTCTATGACCAAGGCAATATATAGTTTTCAGGTTAAAGGCTTGTTATTTTTTAATTATTATTCACATATTTGAAATTTAAACCAATTTGATTTGAATTTTAAATTTCATATGTATAAATGTGAGTATAATGCAATTCAATCAATTAATCAATTAACTTATGTATATATTACATGTTTTTTATTATTGTTACAGTTAAGCATATTTTAAGTTAGTTTTACTTGTTCTAGAGATGGGATCTAATTAATTTATCTAAATTTTAAAATAGTAGCCATTTGCTAAGTGAGATCTGTTTAGTTAGTATATCACCAAAACTTAAGTACATTCACACATACAAGATGTCATGTTTATGTAAATTAATCATAATTAAGAATTATTATCTATAATAAAACACTTAACTATCTACGCGTCTTGCTATCCTAAACTTCAACTTTGCTATTCCTTTGTGTTTGATCTAATAGTTTTTTTAATAAATAAAATGTTATTTATGAAAAACATAACTTATTATTTCAACCTATTAAAGTAGTACTTAAGTTATAACCTTTTTCACCACAAAAATGATTAAGTTATAAGTTACTATTGTAAGTATAGTCACACGTACAAGATGTCGTGTTTATATAAATCAAATTAAATATAATTAAACTCTTACCATGCTATAAGAATTTATTGTACCGAATTAGACCGTAATATTAAATATAATTAATAGTTCTATTTTTTAGGTTGGGAGATGGAATGAGTTTTTTTTAAAAGAAAAGAAAGAAAGAACATATGCAATTTTTAATGGAAAAAAAAAATCATGAACGCCAACTTTGAATTGGACTGAGAAACTTCATGAGTCACACCTGAGTTGTTAACGAACAGCCCAAAATAAAAATTAATCTTAATGTAGAAGTTGTAACTAAACAAATAAAATTTGAGATAAATGGTAAAAGAATTCTAACGAACTACCAATAGACCGTCTAACATGGTTAATTAATATTATTCCTTTAAATTAAGTTTTTTTTCTTTTTATTCTACATATAATTTTGATACAATATGATTGAAGCAAGACATGAACTACACATAGTTAAGATTAAAAACATTAAATTCATTGTGTAATTGCAAGGCTGCTCAAGATGCATAGCTAAGCATATTCTTTAAAAAAAATTACGCCCACGACAGACCAAATAATTAACAAATATTTCATTTGTCAGAAAAATGTGTGAATGAGTCAATTTTCGTGAAGGCATATTATGCTTAGACTTTCAAATTTCTAATCCTTCATAAAAGGTACCTTGATTTATAAGAAAAAGATAGTTGTTTTCTAATAATGCGGACATCAAATGTCAATTTAGGCTCATTTAACAGTATGGATTCACTGGATTATGCAACAATTGGGACAAACATTAATGCCAAAGTCAAAAGTATTATATTTGTTAAACATATGGAAAAAGAAATCTTATTAAGATGACATTAGCAGTAAAGTTGTGCGTGCTATACAAATTAAATTTATAAGTTGAATTCCATCTTCAATTTGGAATGGAGGCTGCCTGTTGATATATATGACTTTCTTATTACTAAAGTACGACACAATATTGCAACGCCCAATTCAAAATAGCTAAAAAATTTATTTAAATTTACCGGATATAGTTTTTGATAAATTATTTAAAATCTAATTTCAGGTTGTGTTTCATAAGTTTGGAAGCAATTCTTATGTCATTACTGAAAAAGCAGCATTTTGTGATGGAATTTGCACGACTTTTCCCAAACAAATGGCATTAAAGTCAATCTCCAGTTGAATATTAAAAATAAAATGCTCTATGAAATAAAAGTATTACTTATGTAGGAGAAATCTTTAGAATTTCAACCTCGAATTGGCGAGCATGAGTCATATCACACCACAACAAAAACATCAAATATGATGCCATATTCTAGATGATGTAAAGAAACTAAAAAGATGAAAAGGGGATATACTGCTCCATCTCACAAATCAAAAATTAAAAAATTAATACATTATAAGTTTTGATTAAAGAATTAAGTATGTTCATTAGATATCTGTTTTGAATAAATTATTGATAGTCTAATTTGAAATTAGGCTGTGTGGGTTTAAAAGCAATTCACACGACTCACTACCAAGCTTGTAGGCCTGAGAAGTGGCATATACAGAAATTAAAAGGTGAAAAAATTGTTTCGGCCAAGAATACATGTGTACCCGTTTGATATTTTTTTGACAATAGAAGTTTAGACTACACCGAGCTTTGGAGGTAATTCTTACATATATTCAATGGGCTTGGGGGCATGGATGTGACAATAATAGTTGTGCTATTTTACATTTTTATCATTTTAGCAAAGAGGGATTATTTAAGGTGCATTCTCAACCTAATTAAGTAATAAATAAATATTGTTCCTTTCTTTTTTTTTTGTATAATTTGCAATGAAGAAATGTCAGAAGAGTTTCTTACTTATTTTTCATCTCATTGAATAAAAAAAGGTCCAACGCTATGTGGACACTGTTATTTAGGAGAAAGCAATAAAAACTACACTAAAATTTTAAAAACCACATTAGTCCTGTGTTAACTCTTGGAATAGATTAAAACATTATTTTGTATTCTCATTTTTAAAGTTTAAGACCATTTCCTTTTTATTCTTTCTTCATTTCCCAACAATTATTTCACTACTACTTACTCAATAAGTATTGATAAATAAGAAGAATGAAATTAATATATTAAATAAAAAACATTGAAATGTTAATTGAAATACTAAATGGGCCTTCGTTAACCGAACCAGATAATGTTTATAAAAGTCCAGATCCAATTAATCATGGGCTTTAATAATTACTTCAAGTCCAGATCCACTAGCCCATGTAATGCTTTCGAGGAAATATCTTCAAAGTTTTATTGTAGTAAGTATTCAAAAAATTGGACCGTTCATTTAATAAAAAATTTATCAATTCACAATTTACTAGTTCAATCTTAGGTGAAATCATAATTGGACCACAACCAAACCCTAACATCATAATTATGCAATATATATTGTATATTTTATATATTACTAAAAGTTAATAATATACCAAACATAAAACATAAATAATCTAAATTATATTGTTCAACTTCACAAATTAGAATTTTTTAGAAGAGACAACCAAGAGCACATGAGTTGGATAAGGAACTAAAGGTTTCTATCCTCTAGTAGAATCTAAAAATTAAAATGTTAGATTTGATTTGGGGCTTTATTTTGTAAATATGTTTGATTGTTTTAGGCTTTTAGCTTTCTAATATGTGCCTTAGCCTTGGATGTTCGCACATTGGAACAAAAAATTTAAAAAAGTGTTAATTATGTCAAAAATTAAAGATAAAAAATAAACGAATTGGTCCAGTTTTAATAAATCATGAAATGTTCAATGGTTCAAACAGTCCATCCATCGATTCAGACGATTTTTACAAAATAGGATGGTTGTTTTAGTATACTGATTTTTACTCAAAATTAGGTCGATTTATAATGATCCAATTGGTCCTACTGTCCAATCATCAACCACCCAGTCTAATTCAATTTCTTAAACAGTAATTGTTGTAATCGACAACTGAAATAGTTAGCAGTTCAAGAAATGACAGAAATTAAAAGCAGGCTAACATAAACGGTAAGCCCCAACTTTATAATTCCTCCTATTATATCTAATTTAATATCTGTTTTTTTTTTAAATTTATATATGCTAGTACATTAAAAATTGATTAAATTTCAAAGTTTACACCTATCACAATGTAAGAATAGTATTACAGGTCCAACTAACCACAGGACAGCTAATTTAATATCTAGTTCTAGGAGATTTTCGTGGTATTTAGTAATTTTTTTCCCTTCAAATTAGAATTTTTTTTATTTTATTTTACTGACTTACTAGCATTTATAAAACAAAGGGTCTTCTTGTAATTTTCCAAGGTACGTCAAAAACTACACTCTTAAATTTGTAAATGATTTATATTGGAGTGTTGCATTTTTTATTTTTTATTTTTTATTTTGAAAGGGAAGATCGTTCCCAAACTACTCTAAATATCCCCTTATGGTCTTGAATCCATCTCACATTTAAGGTTAGAATTGGTGCAATTAAGATTGTTTCGACCGAAGTTGTCCCTGCTAGGATTGTTTCTAGAAGGGTTCGAAATTTTTGTGCGTTTCTTATTTAGTAAATTAGAATAAATGATTCAAACTTTAGATAATGAGTAAAATAATTTTACCATTTTGTAATAAGGCAACATAATATTGTAATTAATTATTCCATTTTGTAATATTTAGTAAATCAGAATAAATGATTTAAACTTTAGATAGTGAGTAAAATAATTATACCATTTTGTAATAAGGCAACATAATATTGTAATTAATTAAGAGATAATATTCTACAATTCTTGCTATAAAATTTTCCTTTGTTAGCTGTTTTCCTTTTATTTGTGATTCTGTATTCAGTCAAATTCTGTATATGAACTCCATCGTATTAATGTATGGAGAAACACTTTCAATCGTTCTATTCGCCTTTATGGTATTCTTAAATGCTAATAATGTTTTTGGAAATTGAACTAAAGTAACTTTAATTTATTAAGTGAATGAGATAATCTTAAATAAAAAGTTTTTCTAGTTATATCTTAATTCATAGAAGGTTTTTATTATTTTTCATAATAAAATAATCACATCATATATTAGTTAAAATTGGTATAAATTCAACACTGTTTATATGAATTTTGATATACTAAACTGAATCTAAAATTAATGAATAAGAAAAAGGTGTATGTTAATTGAGAGAACTTTTTCAAGCAAAGTTTATTATTAATTAAAGAGAAAGGTACACTCTAGTGGTTTTGTGTGTGTGTGTGTGTTTTAATGCTCATCTATTTACTTCTTCCTAAGGATGAGCAACGGGTTTGGGTAGGGTACGCCATCCGATCCCATCAGGTTTTTTTCATTTAGGTCAGATATTTTTAACACTCATATCTGAACGAGTAATTAAGGGGATATTCGAAAATTTAGGGGTCGAGTAGAGTAATCAATATCCAATCGGGTACTCCCATTTAATTTTAAAAAAATAAATAAAATTTTAATTAAGTGTTTGGGCCATTATTTTGGGTTTCAGATTTAAATATGAATTTGAATTTACTTTAATATCTCAATTCCTAAGCCCAAATCAAATTAAAAAAAGGAATTTGGTAGGCCATTACCCAATAGTTCAATACTTCAATACCCATTAGGGTTAGGCCATTACTCCATTAAGGCATTAGCCAATAAAAACAGGGGGGAGATCAATGGACTGTGATTATGTGTTATTGTGTTTCATAAGATATAAAGAAATTGGAGTATTTGAATTACTTGTTTCTTATATGGGTATTGCCGTATTGGCCTATTGGGTAATTGATTAATTCAAATGAGTTTTTCGGCAAACAAAAGATTGAGGAATTGTAAAATAGAAATTGATCATTTTCATATTTTTTTTAAAAGTTATTAATGATCATGTTTAAATTTATTATTGGACGTAAAATATCAAACACCACAAAATAGTATAGATAATATTTTTTTAATAGAAAGGCATGTTAAAAATAAGAAACAGAGAAAAAAAAATAAAAAGAAAAGAAAAGAAATAATTTATTAAACGAGCTCAAAATTCTAATTCTTACATTATAATATAAGACTTTATAATACCATATTAGGCATTAATATTTATATTTAAGTTTTAAAATTATATATTAATTAATATTTAGAACTTGTAAATAATAAAATGTAGTAGTTTCAATTGGTTAACGACGAAAATAAATAATAAATTAATAAAATTTTAATTTTTATTTATAGTATATAAAAAATTAATGGGGGTTTCGAGGTACCAAGGGAATACCCCATCAAATGGAGGTCGGGACTCAAATATCAAAAAATGATACTCGAGCCCTCAAGTACCTACACTGTGGGGACCCCAACCCCTGCCCAACCCTACTTCTTCCAACCTAATTTCTTCGAATGAAATTATTTTTAATTTACAGATTCACCTCTTTATATTATAATAGTGGTCAATTTAATCTATGGTTACAAGATAATTTTCTCTAATAAATATTATCGACATTTACAAGGAACGTTATAGATATATTAATACTTGTATTGTTCTAAGCATTTTTGTGAAACTTTTTGACTTAATTTTCTCTATTTTGTATATTTTTGAAAGCTGAGAAGTTTCGCTTATTAGAAAATTATATTAAATATAAGGGATTTTGAAGTTTGATATATGATCTCAAAAATAATTTATTTAGTGTTATATATTACAATATTTTTGCAAATTTAATCACTCCATTAAGAAGTAGATTGGATTATTAACTCTCTCTCTCTCTCTCTTTCTTTTTTTTTGACATATTTTCCACATTTGATTATATTTTTCCCTAATTGATTTATAAAAAAAAAACCCACGTGTACGCACATAGCACTATTTTGTTTTACGTAATTTACAATTTAAAAATTACTTTAAATTTTTAACTTCTATAAGCCAATTTACTTCATTTTGGCAAGCAACTGATCATAATTTTTATTGAAAATCTATTTTTTTTTTAAGAAATTAGTTATAACTATTATTTAAGTATCATACAACTAATAACACAATTCTCAATAATTTAGGTTAATATTAATTGATGAATAAACAATTATCTTTGCATTAAATTATAATAAGGGTGACTAGTGCTAGAACTCCCCTACTATTAATGAAGTACATATCCTTTTTTGGTGTGTTTTGAACGACGTACCTAAAAAATGCACCCATTTATTTTTTAACTATCTTAACTACAACTTATATAATAATTACTATTTATAGTCTACCTATTTTATAACTTATAATTTCTATTCTATATAATTTTTTATTTTATTTATGTAAAAATTTAGAGAAATATATTAAAATTATTAAGAAATTAGTATTATATAAAAATAAATAAATATTTTTATTTATTCTGTATTACAAAAATTTTAGCATGCACATTGCTCGTGACCAAATTGATAGTCTTTAATTAATAATATCCATATTTTACCATGTATTTTATTACAAATATACTATGCATTAAATTTACTCTTATATGAAATTAAAAGAATATAAATATATACTTTTAATTTTTATAATTAAGTTAATCTATGCATATAATTAATTTCATCCATGTATATGAAAAATTTTGTAAATTGGACAAAAAAAAAATTAGTACCATGTAAATTTAAGAAGATAAATGAGTTGATCAGGAAGAAATTGAGTAACTAATTAAATCATTCAAAATTTCTAAAGAAGCCAAAGAAAAAATTAATGTGCTCAAATTTAAATTAGTACAATAGGTGTCAAATAGAATTTAAATTTTAGCCAACTATATATCAAACAAAATCTTTGGGTTAAAATCTTTTTTCCCTCTTGTGTAATTTGAAATGGGCAATTTACCTCCCTATGAAAAAAGAAAAGGTGAAATGCCCCCTTATGTTTTTAAAATTTAGATCACTACCATCTTCAGTCTATTTGAGTTGAATTTTACATTAAAAAGATGAAAATACCCTCATATATCTATATAATTACTTTATGTCCCTATATTTTTTATTTTCTTTTATTTAGTCTAAGTTAAATAGTTTTATATTTATAAAATACCTAAGATATTTATATAAACTAAATGCTATCTAATATTATAAAATTATATATAAAATAAACATATAAATACATATATATATAATTATATACATATAAAAAATTATATAAATATGTATGTTTATAATATATATATATATATGTATATAAAATTATTTATAACATATCTATATACCTATATATAATATATTTCTTCTTCTTTTGTTTAATCTAAAATTAAATAATTTTATATTTATGAAATATATAACATATTTATATAAATTAAATACTATATACATTACTATTTATATGACATATTTATATAACATATACTATATATTTATGAAATATATAACATATTTATATAAATTAAATAATATATAATATTTATAAAATTATATATACATACATATCTATATAATTATCAAAACTAAATAATTTAATATTTATAAAATGTGTAACATATTTACATAAATATATAATATTTATAACATCATATATGCATACATATATATAATTATCAAAACTAAATAATTTCATATTTATAAAAATATATAACATATTTATATAAATCAAATGCTATATAATATTTATAAAAAATTATATATATAGCATATATATAATTATTTATATTTATACATATATATAATATATATAATTTCCACCCTCCCCCCACATCCACCCCCAGGAACCGGCTGCCATGGCAGAAAGAACATCTGTAATGCCCTAGAATTCTACTTTGTATTTAATTGATTAATATAGTTTTTTTATTTTATTCACTATTTCTATTAAAATTGCAGTAAGACATGAACTATATTTTTGGAATAATACATTTATATATAATATATAGATAATATTATATTATCCTTTGATCAAATAGTGATAATTAATATTATATATATATACACACATTGTAGATACTCTATAGTTTGGAGAGTATGAGTTATAGTTCCACTTGAATTAATATTATATTAATACAAGGAGTTGAATTATTGAATTATGGGAATTAAAAATAGAGATACTAGAATTATAATAGGATTATCCTAGTTATAGAAGAAAATTGATTAGAGTCCTACTTGAACTAAACAACTTCTTTCACATAAATATAGTTTCTAAAAACAAAACCCTAAATACATCTAATAGTAAACGAAAGAGGAAAAAGGGGAGGAAGGAAAGGGGACAGTAGCTGTGGCAGAGGGGAAAGGAAAAGGAGACGGCATTTGCCGGAAGTGCAATAGAAATTATACAAGGTAATTCATGACTTTGTAAACTTTATATTTGATAATTACGAAATTCAATGATACTATTAGGTTTTCATTTACTACTTCTTCCTGATAGAATTAAGCAAAGTGATCAACATAAAAAAATTAGATTTGTGTCTTAGGTTTCTAATGCCTCCTAAATCACCCGAGTTCAATTTAAATGGAGTAAGTTATGACCAAAATACTAAGAAGTGTCCAATCAAAAGATATAGGACTTTGATTTTTCCAAAAATGGATATTGGTGATACCTTTACTACTACTTCTCGGTTGAATTAAGTAAAATAATCAACATAGGAATTTTAAATGTGTTTCTTAGGTTTCTATTTCTACATGAAGCACTTCAATCCGATACATATATAGAGAAAGTTATGACTAAAATACAAAGGTGTGGCAGGACAAAAAATACAGGGCTCCGATTTTCCTAGAATAGAATATTGTGATACCTTCTGCTACTTGATTTAGATTTAATTTGGAAATATGGTCAAACTAAGAACTGAATTTCTGTCCCTTAGGTTTTTACATCCTTTATAATCACTTTAATCCAATGTATATAGAGTTAGATATGACCAAAATACTACAGTGTGGTAATGTCAAAATACAGGACTTTGATTTTCCTAGAACATAATATTGTGATAACTTTTACTGATCTATTCTGATTTAATTGGGAAATATTGCCAATGTATGAGTTGTATATCTGTCTCTTAGGTTTCTACAGCTGCATAAATCACCTCAATCCAATTTATGTAGAGAAAGTTATGATAAAAAAACTAAGATGTCTCAAGTTTGGAAATACAAGGCTTCGATTTTTCTAGAATAGAATATTTTGATACCTTTTACTACTTGATTTCGATTGAATATGGAAATATGGTCAACAGAAGAACTGAATATTTATATCTTATATTTTTATAGATATTTAAATCACTTTAATTTGATGCATAGGGAGAAAGTCATGGCCACAAAAACTACAGTGCGGAAATATAGAAAATTCAGGATTTCGATTTTCCAATAACAGAATATTGTAACAATATTAACTACTCGATTCCAATTTAATTGGGCAATAAGGTCAACATATGAATTGTATATCTATATGCTATGTTTTCATAGGATTTTGAATCACCTTCATCCGAGACCTCTAGTAAAAGTTATAGTTTAGATACAATTGAGTGCCACATAAAAAATTTTTCTAAAAGTTGAAAATCTGCTTTCGCACCACTACTGCCCCTTGAACTCAATTTTCTCTCTCATATTAGCCAATTTAACTACATCATCAACATAATAGTTTTAGTACTCTTTCTTAACTTTGTAATGCCATAAGAATCAAGTCAATCGGATATCTAGAAAGAATGTTATGAGTGAATCAAAAAGCATGTATGAAAGGATAAATTCTTAATAAGTTTTGTGGATATGTATGTACTAGGTCAATTCCAAGTAATTTTTGTCTTGTTAGTTAGTTAAATCGGTAATTGATTTATTTATTAAATGAATTAGGTGACTCAACATTTGAATCGATTGATTATGAGATAGGCAATTGACTTCTAGGATCGATTATGAAGGTGAGTGCCTAAACTTATAAATATATATATTGTTATGTTTTAAAATCCAAAAAGATATATGTTATTGTACCATTTGCTTGTAACTTATTTTTAAGAAACACTGCACTCTATATATATTCCACTGCTAAACCTGGCAAAAACTTACCCAAACCTACGGGTACCCAAAAAAATGCAGGTAATGGACCTTATTCTCTCTACCTAAGAAAAAGCAGCCATTTTTGGCCCAACCCCCGAGTACCAACGAGTAACCCGTAAATAATTATTTATATTTTATTTTAATTTTTCTCTAATTTTTGTAATTATTTTGGAAGGTGTAACACTTTTTTTTGTTAATGATATCAACAATATTTAAGTGATATTTAAACTTTTAGTTCAAAAAACTTCCGACATATTATGAAATTTAAATTTAAAGTTTGAAATGTAATATAATTTAAACTTAATATATGTTTAAATATTTAATTTGTAGTTTTCAAACTAAAACATTTGACATGCTTTAAAATATTTGTTTAAGATAATAATTGAAATTTGTAGCCACTTTATTAATTTTGTAGGTAACATTTAAATTATATTATGTAAATTAAAAAAATTCTTTAAATATATATAAAAAATATTACAGGTACCCGTGGGTTACCCATTATTTTTTATTTATTTTTCTTTCTTGTTTTATTGTTGGACAAATAGAAATAATTATCTTGTTTTATTTTTGGATGAAAGAAATATCATTCTATTTTCTTAATTCTAGATAAATGAAAATCTATGCTTTTGTGATTTTTTTTAATGCTTTTAGACTAGCAATTAAATTCGATGATCGACTGATTACTGTTACTGTTGTTGTTACTGCTTCTGCGATTGTACTATTAGTTGGATTCAACTTGGTCTAGGTGTGCGAGAGTCTTCATTGGGCAGCAGTGGGCTAGCCAGTTGAACCCCAAGCCCCCATGGCCTAATCCCTCCAGTGCACAATAGAAGCTGTTTGTGGCTGAAATGGGTTTTAGGAATTTTTACGGATGCTCAGGCACTATTTTGCTAAGGTCAAATCATGCCTAGAGCGATAAGGAACTATTACGGTGAGAGGCATAAGATTGACTGGCTATAGCAAAATTAACTGATAGTTAAGTTGATAGTAAAAAAAAATCATTTATAAAATTCTAAACTGGTTATTGCTTGATTATTTATAAACTTTTTGACTGTTACTGCTAAACTCTTTTATGAATTTCACTTATATTTCTCAAACATTTTCATTGTACAAATGGTTTTAAATTCAAGAACTCACTTCGCACACACTTGGCACTCACTGAGTTTTTTATTTACACTTGTTTCTTTTTTAACTTCCTTCTAACAAACGTTGATCCTAGTTTTAGTGAGGAGGTGAATCTAGCTTCTGACAGGAATTGGGATTGAAGTATTTTTTTGGGACTTTTGTGGTAGTTTTAGTTTGTTACGGCATTAGCTTATTAGTCACTTTCATGAATTTTTAAGTGAAGATAAATGATTAGATATTTCAAGTTTTTCTATATTTGAGATTTATTTGGCTACTAGAAATGCACGAAATTTTATTTATGATCCATATTTTGATTGATGACTCATGTATTTGGAATTGAATTTTACGCCTCGAAACCAAACTATATCGTTTGATTTTTGGGGCATGACAACGTCTGCTATGGTTTTTTTTCTTTTTGCCATGGCAACCAAGTTTTCTTTCTTTCTGTCTTTTTTTTTTTATTTTGTGTCTCCCTTCTTCTTTCTATTTGCTACTATGGCCAAGCTTGACCCTCCTTCTCCCATCCCTCCGCCACGCAATTAGCTGCCATGGCCAAGCTTTTTTTTTTAACACACGATTGCTAGCCGCCAAAGGCTATCAATCGGATTTGGTTGCCAAGGTTGCCATGGCAGCCGAAGCAAACTTTTTTTTTATTTTTCTTTTTTTAGTATACAATGGCCACCAGGGCTACGGCTATTGGCGACCGCCAGCCGTTGGCCGGATCTGGCCAAATCATGGCTGCCATGGCTGCCTCCACTATTGTGCATATATATATAGATATATTATAATATTATATTATATTTATAAAATATAATATATAATATATAATATGTTGCATATATATGTATTAAATATATAAATAATTTTTTTATATTTTTTTATAAATATTAAGTAATTTTTAATTTAGGCCGCTCATTTAAATTAAAAGATTCAACGATTGATATACTTAGGGCATAATAGTCATTTTATATATAAAAAATCACAACCAATCGCATTTGTGGCCACGTGCACTCTATTTATGGTTTCAAGGGTATTTTTCACCCATTTTTAAAAATATAAAATGAAATTTCAACCTTTTTTTTATAAGGGGGTAAACTAGCAAAATGAATTTTTTGAGGGGGTTAAAAATAAATTTTCTCCAAAAATCTTAACACAACATAGAGAGATATAATAGAATCCAAGCAAAAAACTTTTATAAACCCATGCAAGAG